>APFE030474039.1:0-16001 GCA_000404065.3 Pinus taeda | reverse complement strand
ATCCGAAAAAAAATAAAAAATTACATATCATTTCATTCTCTTTATTTATACTACTTATCATACTTACATATTTTCATATTATTTACTTGAATGTCAATTCAACAAAAATCCTACATAAAAAAATGCAATATAAATAATTAATTACGTGGTCTCAAATGTAATGGCAAAGAGCTTCCTCATCATTGGAGAAAAAAGAGTTAGTGTGGGTGAAACACAAAATTACAACCAAGCAAATTGGAGAACTCAAAATAAGAATGGATTGGTCTCTATAAATACAACTAAAAGACCTAACTCATTGCTTCATATTGCCGAAGATCCAATAACTATGGGTAGATATCTCCTCCTCCTCATCCTTGTAAAAAAAAAAATTACATATCATTTCATTCTCTTTATTTATACTACTTATCATACTTACATATTTTCATATTATTTACTTGAATGTAAATCCAAAAAAAAAACTACATAAAAAAATGCAATATAAATAATTAATTATATGGTCTCAAATGTAATCTCAAAGAGCTTTCTCTTCATTGGAGCAAAACGGATTAGGGTGGGTGAAACACAAAATTTCAAAAACAATCTACTTATCACCAATACCTTCATGGTTAAGATGTATCTCTAATCTAATGGTGCATTAGGACAATGTACCTATAGCGCTATTTTTCAACTAATTGATCACCATTATACTAACCATTCAGTGTGTTGTTATTTGTGTTTACATTTAGGAAGAAAATTTAATTGCCTAGCTATGGGTGACGAGACTAATATTGATATGAAATGTGTGAAGAAAGTATAATGGGCCCGTAAAAGTATAAATAAATGCTATTTTCAGTTTGAGAAAAATAATTATAAACCAGAGCTCGAAACAAGTGCTCAGCATTTCAAATGTTGGAGCAAAATTATCCATAAATGCTAAAATAATTATCGATAAATGTCATCTATTATAACAATGAATTATGAAGAGAAGATGTTCTTCCAGGCTAAAGAATGGCTCTTACAGGTGCTTCATCTTCGATGAGAGACTATATGTCCTCCTCAAGTATCAAATCCCGTATGTATATTTATAGGCTCAAGGTGTACAACAAGATTTGAGTATTAAAGAGATGTTTAGTTGAAGTTATGTGAGCTTATTTCTGCAAGAAGATTTATACATTTAACTTATACGGCAGAGGCAAATATCTGAATTACAAGATTCGATATCGCTGGTGTATATATTACAACAATAATCTGAAATGTAACTTATTAATATTACAAATCTTGTAATTAGTTTTGAAATTTATAAAACTAAATCTAATAAGTAGTACATTTAAGCTATACCGCAGAGGCAAATATCTGAATTACAAGATTTGATATCACTGGTGTATATATTACAACAATAATCTGAAATGTAGCTTATTAATATTACAGATATTGTAATTAGTTTTGAAATTTATAAAACTAATAAGTAGTCAAAGTGAAAATTGTAATTAAGCAAATATCTAAATTACAAGATTTGGTATCCCTGGTATATATATTACAACAATAATTTGAAATGTAGCTTATTAATATTACAAGTCTTGTAATTAGTTTTTTGAAATTTATAAAATTAAAACTAATAAGCAGTAAAAGTGAAAATTGTAATTAAATTGCATGGTAGAAGAGAGTTAAATTAAGAATAACGGTAATTCATGGAGCCATTGTTGGGGTTATATTGAATGAGAATGCAAGGTATTATAAGAAAATGAAACGTATTACACACTCCAACGTCGGGTGAAGAGCCCCTTAACAATATCTATATCACAGTTAATCGACTAACGAGAAACATCTAAATATGTAATCTGAGATATACTTATCAAGCCAACAAAGTACAAAACTTATATAATAGGGAAAGTTAGAAGGTCTTACCTGTCCTTCAGCTCGAAACCGATTATGTCCGCCACAACAGAAAGAACATTCCTCCATTTTTCTATGGTGTTGGGGTAGTATCGTGGTTGAGAATCAAATGTTCTTTTCCTTTAGAGCACGCCAAGATGTCGAGCTTAAACTCGATCTCAACCGTGCGTCCACCGAAGATCGACATAGAAGACCGGAATTATTGTTGACCCCGATTTCAACATCTGTTACCTCATAGCTACGAGTTCATTGAGACACCAATTTGATTGAGCATAATTTGGAGAGAATATCGCTACATGAACAGAGGGTGTTCGAATAGTCCCTTCGATTTGAGGATCCAAGAAATCAACATTAACATCCTCTTCTTGCAACGGGATTACATGAACACGTTACCAAGAAATGAACACGGGATCAAATTGACAGAAAAGAAATGAACACGTTACCCAGAAATGAACACGGGATCAAATTGACAGAAAAGAATGATATATAAATCGAATTCGATGCAGCAAAGCATACGGTCATTCGATGCAGCAGTAATTCGATGCCATCCATGCATACGGTCATTGATATCCATGAGTTTCAAAATTGTAAATCCTCTCCTCTTCTCCCGCTTCCTTCAACGGTTATCTTAAATCCTCTTCTCTTCTCCCAGTTCCTTCAACGCATATATTCCCAGCCTTACCGGATACCGGATATATGTACTGCCCACGCTCTTTGAAGGCTTCATCGACTCCAATGTTTAATCGACGCCATTACCAGAGTGCGACTCCGAGTTATCATTATAAACGCAAGTGGCTTCGATAAGTTGCTTTCTCGTCCCAAAATATAACAAACTTGACCAACGTAAACATGTTTATTTTCTGACACGCGTCAATACATAAGAGTGTAATACGATGCTTTTGCTTTTGTCAGAGAATATGCTTTTGTGTGAATATGCCAATAATGAAAGCTATGGGAGTGGAATATGTCAGAGATTATAACAAATTACACGCGCCCATTACTATCATTACTCTCCTTTGAACGTTACATGTTATCCAACCGCCCACTACTCTCATTACCGGTCACACAGGGCACGCACTACTTAAGCATGTGCATTTAAATTCGTGTCAACGGTTCCATAATACAATATAATACTTATCTTAATGATGGCATGTAGCGAAGTAAAATTATTTTACAATTTCATTTTCCCGTGTAGAGATGAGTTGTTTGTGATACCATAGTTTGGATCAAGAAATTTTGTGGTTATAGAGTTTGACGACCATGAATGGATGTTACTTTCAATTTCAAAGATAATCAAGAAACCATATAAAAACTTAAATAAAGAAAGTATTTTAAGCAAAACTATGGTAAGTCAATTACCCTGATGCATTTCTTTTTTGAATATATATTTTGTCCAAATAGAAAATAAATAAAGAATGCAATATATGCAATGGTTGGGCACATTAAGTATTTTGTTTTGTGAATTTATATTTAATACATCTCAATCTCGATGAATTCGTTTTTAGGGATAATGTTTGTGTATGAGATTTCAATATCTTTACCTCCATTAAAATAGAGATTTGGTATTGTTATTTTTTAAATGAAATAATAAAATTTATTTTAATTTTATTATTAAATATATTGATGTTTACTTTTAAGTGAAATAATAAAATCTACTTTAATTTTATTATTAAAAATATTTATAAATATATTTTATGTTAAGTAAAATTAAAATTAAAAAATATTAATTTAGTAATAATATGAATTCTTACTTTGTAATTTTTTAAATATTTAAAACATATATTTTAGTTTTTTTTTTTAATTTCTTTTACGAAATTGAATTTTAAAATATAATTACACTCATTAAGAAAGTCACTAAATTATAAAAATGAAAATACTAAATATTAAAATAAAAATATTATGTTTCAAAATATAATAAAGCTATAAAAAAAACAAAAAATAACAATATGAGAACATGAAGAAAGAACTAAAACCTACGGGCCAATTGTTATAATATCATCCACCAACTTCAGAAAATGCAAAAAGAGAAAAAATTATAAAAACCTTTTAAGTAGACTCATATCCAACCACTACAATAAGTGATGTGTGTGGGTTGAACACATTTTTTAGGGTTGTAACAAGTATGCATTTACGTATTTATATTTAGATGAAGCCATTCTTCTGAGTTTTAATTAAGCCTAGAAGCTAGCTCTAAGTCTAAGAACTCCTTGATTCTCCACAACTATGCTTAATTGGTCAAGGTATGGATTTGTAAATCGATAGAAATGAAGATTTGAAACTTATGCTTAATTGGTCAGGGTACGGATTTGTAAATCAATAGAAATGAAGATTTGAAACTTCAATTTCTCGGAATGTCTAAGTGCCTTTTAGTTTCTTCTCACAATATATTTAGACAAGTCTTCTCTTTATTGATAATCTAAAGTAATATTGTCATTGAGCTTAGAGGTTATTTTAGTAGAGAGGCTTATTCTACAGTCTTGTATGAGGGGGATTTGTAAGTTTTTTCGTTGGTCGGTCCCCTTCTAAAATAAAATAAAAAAATAAAGAAAATATGTAATAACTAGAAAAAGCATGTAGCCTATCATAAAAATAGATGAATAGAAGTAAAAAAAAATATGAGTAACATTTTTACCTGTTATACTTTTCAAAAATATTTCAACAAAATATTTACATAAACTATTTGAAGATCTATTTCAACTAATTTATGTGGATATGAACTTCATATATATTTATATATAGAAACAAATTTGTTAAAATAAAACATTCTAATATTGTATATAAAAAAATATTCAATGCAGGTTATCAATAAAATATTTTAATGAGAATTGATATGTCAAAAAATATATTTAATAATAAAACCTATTTTAATTTGCTTGACAAAATGTCTAGACATCCATGTGATCTATATATAAAAATGTTTATTTGCTCCTATATATATATATATATATATATAATTCAAAAATACAATTTAAACACTAAACAAACACATCGTAACATTATAAACAAGTTTGCACATGAAATTTGATCTCTGGGCTCATGTTAGATTTGTGCTTAAAGATGGCTCTATGCTGGTAGATACTTTTCTTTCCTTATTATATTAGGTCTACAAAATTACCATGTACTATTGTACTTTCACAATGTTAGGGCCTTCAATAATAAGATTTTTGAGCTAGCATCTCTCAACTTTTCACTTAGATTTCTATGGGTTGAGCATAAATGGATATCTTGAAGAAAGCTATTAAATATAGTAGAGATGAAATGACTAAATGACAATAGTCAATAAAATAAATATTATTATATTTAAAATGAATGTTAGAGAGCTTGAAAAAAGATAGTAAATATGGTAGAATTGCAACCACTAAATCACAATAGTAAGTAAAATAAATATTATTATATTTAAAATGAATGTTAGAGAGAAAAAATAATTTTAATTTTAAAAAAGAAAATAACAATGAAAAAACAAAAAATATGAATTATTATGAAGGAATTTAAAAAATATTAGGAGTTAATAAAAATAAAAATATAGATATAACTTAGAGAAAAAAAATATTTTTTTAATGAAAATTAAAAGAAAATATTTCAAATTAAAAAATAAATGAAAAAATAAATAACCCTTAAGTTTGAAAAAAGTGGTCACATAGTCCTCATAGGGTTGTGGGCTAAGTCTTAACACCTACCCCCATCAGACTAGCCCTTAAAACATGGGCACGTGGTCATGTGGGCGCCACAAGTCTCAAGGTGAGGCTAACTGCCTGCCCTTCCCACTAGGCCCTTAAATGTTGATGTGGAGATCATGTGCATGATCCATAGGACGTGGCTCTGGCCCCCATGCCTTAGCACCTTTGCAAGTGCACTCAAAATGGTCTCTTAGTGGAGCATATACCCAAGACCTCGGGCTATTACCGGGCGCTCCTCCACCTACACACCTTCTGATGAATGTCTAGGTCATCTTATTAGCATCATGACCAGGGTCGATCTAAAAATCTCGTGCCCCTCTCCACCATTATGTCATAGGAATATGGCACCAAATATGACCAGGGGTCGGGGCTGGTAGCCCAACCCTTCCCTTGTAAAGCTCTAAACTTAAACATTTTATAATAGTTCGGTCAATGCTATGTTAAGAACTACCATGTGGCATGTTGGTGAAGTGCTCAATTATGGAGTGGGAGGTTGCGGGTTCAAATTCCTCGGAACTCACTCAGACCCATACCAAAATTTTAATTGACCCTAGGGTTCCATGTGGTAGCCCATGACTGGGCCACACGACACCTAATTATTGGTCCACATAAAACTAGCACAAACCAATCAAATGTCCCAAAAATAAACAAACTAGGGGATGACACATTGCAAGTTGTCATTAGCTCATACCTTACATAGTCACTCTGTCGACTTACTATATGATCAACCTAGTCAACTAACTAGTCAATGGACCTACTGGAATTTTAATTCTTGGGCCAAACAATGAGCACATGATAACTTGAGCATATGGTGTGAGATTGAGCTAAAACGAATGTCATTGGATTGAGAACAACAAGCACTTCAACTTGATGCTACATATAAGAATTTCTAGACACTCATTTTCGAGAAAAATTGTGATTAGCTCATCATCTATGGAATTGAAGATCTTTAGTTTCCTATTGGTCAAACAATTTCCATAAAGAATGTAAATTTGACTTGGTGAAGGTATTGTTTTTATTGTAAAAGTAAATCTAGCTTCCAAGAATACCCCTATTACAAACAAATTGTTTGATTGCAACATTTGATGTATAAAATTCCATGAATGACAAATCATTCTTCCTAAATTTCAGGAGAAAGAATTGTTACTCTTTAACTTCCTTTGAATACCCAAAACAAGTCATATTTGTATAACTATTAAAATATTGCATCGTATACTAGTTGTTGAGTGTTCATGATTATTTGATATATCTTCTTACACTCTACTCCCAAATTGGAATTCAAAAATAATAATTCAAATATTCATGGATTTGATAGCACAATTTCAATTCACCTCCCTTTCTTAATGTCTTAGGGACACATAAGGTGTTGGTAGATTGTTTGCACAACCTAAGATAATACATGAAGGAAAATTCGATAAATAAAAAATGGTGGAGGCACCTATCATGATGTCACTTCCTACAAATTATGAGTAATTAGTGTGCTTGTAATATAATTGACAAGTGGATTTACGCCCATCTCACGAAAGATAGGTACTTAAATCTACCAAAGAATAAGAATTGTGGACTATTTTACTAAAATTCAATAATAAACTTTTGGGTGAGATTATGGTTTCCTCTTGTTTAAAATGCATTTTTGAATGCATAAATACATTTAACACCTACTCCGTTTAGGGTAAACGTTGCAATGAAATATTTTGAGAAATGGGCCTAAACATCTATTAGAGTACACACTTAAATGTTTGCAATATTAATTCCAAGTTTCATACACCAAGATCATGATGGAGGAGTTATTTAGGTATTGGATATAAGGAATCTAGATTTGGTGTCATATTTTTTTCCTTTATTGTCCCCTTCCTTTCTCTTTCAAGATTGGATACCTTCACATTGGTTCAAGTTTGGGTGAACCTAGACATCAAAGACCGGTTTGAATATGATTGAATGTGAAAGTGAACTTGAATCAATATATTACCATGGATAGATGTGGAAACCAACATTGTGTAATGTACAAGTGTGTAGAGATTATACAGCATATGCAGGCGATAGAATGATAAAAGACTTGCAAAAAACTAACTAGAGGTGACAATAGGGACCTTATATTGGTGTGACTAGCATGAAGTATAGGAGAAGAACCTACAAATGGAAGAACAAGAATGGACAAGACAACACAAGACACAAGCAAGAGATGTTGGTCCAAATTTGGTATTCGAGAAAAATCAAATAGTTTAGGAAGAATTTGGTAACTTTTATTAAGTTCTTATTAAAAGAATTTACGAAAGTGTTATAGACCCTAAACCATAAAAACAAAAACCTAAACCCTAAACACAAAAACATAAACCCTAAACCCCAAAATTTAAACCCTAAATCCCAAACCCTAAACCGTAAACCCTAGACCCTAACCATTTTATAACATTTTAAAAATTGTTTTCTAAGCTTTATTCAAGTGTTTATTAAAATCGTTTAATAAAATGATGTAGACCATAAACACAAAACACTAAACCTAAACAAAAACCCCAAATGTTACACCCTAAATCCAAAACCCTAAACCCTAAATCCCAAACCCTAAACCCTAAACCATAATTATTTTATAACATTTTAAAAAGTATTTGAAACTTTTATTTAAGTGATTATTAAAATAATTTAATAAAGTATTATAAACCCTAAAACCTAACCTATAAACCCTAAACCATAAACCCTAAATCATAAACCCTAATCCTTAAACGCTAAACCTTAAACGCTAAACCCTAAACCCTAAACCTTAAATCGTAAACCCCAAACCGTGAACATTAAACCCTAAACCTTAAGCATTTTATAACATTTTAAAAAGTGTTTTTTAACTTTTATTTAAGTGTTTACTATAAGAATTTACTAAAGTCTTATAAACCCTAAACCCTAAGGATTTTATAGAATTCTAAAAAGAGTTTTGTAACTTTTACTTAAGTTTTTATCAAATTAATTTACTAAGGTGTTATAAACCCTAAACCATAAAGACTAAACCCTAAACTATAAACCCTAAACTGAAAAACCTAAACCTAAAACGCTAAACCTTAAGCCTTTCATAACATTTTAAAAAGTGTTTTGTAACTTTCATTTAAGTGTTTATTAAAATAATTTACTAAAGTGTAATAAACCCTAAACGCTATACCTTGTACCCTAAAATCTAAACCCTAAGCATTTCATAACATTTTTAAAAGTGTTTTCTAACTTTTTTACGTGTTTATTAAAATAATTTACTAAAGTGTTATAAACTTTAAACCCTAATCCTTGATACCTAAACCCTAATTAATTTATAAATTTTAAAGAGTTTTTGTAACTTTTATTTAAGTGTATATGAAAAACATTTACTAAATTGTTATAAACCCTAAACCCTAAACACTAAAGCCTAAGAATTTTATAACATTTTAAAAACTATTTGTAACTTTTATTTAAGTGCTTATTAAAAGAATTTACTAAAATGTTATAAACCCTAAATCTTAAACCCTAAACCCCAGCCATAATCCCTAAACCATAAAATCTAAGAATTTTATCACTCTCTATAATAAGGGAGGACCACACCTTGGTATGTGACTGTAGGAGGGACAAAATCGTGGTACATGAGATACCCCGACCTTTGTTTTTCCACGAACGCATTATGTGTACTATGTAGCAGCAGATACCCGTTTAAGGTGTGGTGGCTCATCCCTAGACCCTGAACCCTAAACCCTAAAGCCCTAACCATAAACCCCAAACACTAAACTATAAACCCTAAACCCAAAATCATAAACACTAAACCCTAAGCATTTTATATCATTTTAAAAAGTGTTTTGTAACTTTTATTTTGGTGTTTATTAAAACAATTACTAAGGTGTTATAAATGTGAAACCATGAACCATAAACCCCAAACCCTAAACCCTAAACCCTAAACCAAAAATCCTAAAACTTAAACCCTAAGAATTTTATAAAGTTTTATTAACCCTAAACACTTAACCCTAAACACTTAACCCTAAACCCTAAACCTCAAACCCTAAATCCTAAATGCTAAATTCTAAACCCTAAACCCTAAGCATTTTATAACAATTTTAAAAACAATTTGTAACTTTTATTTAAGTGTTTAATAAAAACATTTACTAAAGTGCTATAAATCCTAAACCCTAAACTCTAAAGCATAAACCCCTAACCCTAAACACTAAAGTGTCAACCCTAAACCCTAAGTATTTTATAACATTTTAAAAAGTGTTTTGTAAATTGTATTTAAATGTTTATTAAAAGCATTTACTAAAGTGTAATAATTCCTAAACCATAACTCTAAACCCTAAAAACTTGACTTAGAATATAATGTATATAGAATATATTGACTAAAGAAAGATTTATTGGTTTTATTATAACTATTGTGACCATATAATTCGATGGATTGAAAACTGCTACAACCATTACTCTATGATAAGAATCAAAGCACTAACCCCATTATACATATTGCATTAAAAAATTCGTAAAAACTAACTAAAATATATTATTATTATTGGAGTTATATAATATATAAAAATATTTTTATTGATTCACCCCCACTATTATTATGGGAATCCTTTAATTGGAAATAGTTCTTCTTTCATTACCATGGATTAGAAATACCACATGCCCAATATGATGTGTTGATATGCCATCTTCTTAAATTAATTAATGTGAGATAATTTAGTTAATAGAGTATATCTAACTTGAAAATAAATCTTATCATTCATATGTCAATATTACCATGAATATTCCAACATATTCTGTGGGTTCAGAAATCTTATCATTGACATGTCAATATTACCATGAATATTCAAACATATTCCATTGGTTCAAAAATCTTCTGGTTGATATGTCAATATTACCATGAATATTCCAACATATTCCATCCATGATAACCATCAAAATGGTTACCCCAATATTCCTATCACATTTCATAGATTAATTAAAACATAGAAATTAACTAAATTATAACTGTGAAAGTTATATTCTTCCGATTAGCACAATCTTAGGCATATCTAATTTGGAATTTATTTTTAATTTAAGTTAAAATAAAATATTAACATTAAATTAACAAACTATGGAAGCCATATAAATTAAATGTATGTAAATGCAAATAAATTCAATCCATGATAATCATCAAAATGTGTAACACTTAGTACCTATGACATTTCCTAGATTAAAAAAAAAATAACAAAATTATAACTTTATTACAAGCTATATTGTGATTATTTATAATAATATTTTTTTATGCATATTTCAACAAAAAATAATCCTAGTGGAAAATTTGACCGGTGAAATTTAGCCCTTGGTGTAAATTAAAGGGTTTCAAATTTTGAATGGAAAATGGTTTTCTACTCATATTGCATTATTAATAGTAGCCCCACGATTATTTTATAAGAAAAATAGGTATGGAGATTACCATAGCTTTATTTCAATGGAGAAGCTACTAATTTCCATTTACCCCAATTTTCAAGGAAAGGGATTTATGGTACCCATTTCTCCCTTCTCATTTGATTTTAAATGAACTCTTTATTTCACTGGCCCTTATATCATGGTATTGAGATTAATTTGAAGAGAACAACCAACATTTAAGTATTCAATAGTATTCTTTCCATTTTATAAGATTTCACACGATTAATGACTGCCATATCTAATACAGGAGGCTTGTTTATTTTCTTTACATTCCAATACCTCGAGCATTCTCTCCTTTACCTCTTGAATTTTTTTTCTTCATTTTTGGGAGATGTAATAATTTTTTGTTTGGAAACACGGCCAAACAAGTAACTTTAAATGTTTCAAAATATGAAAAGAAAATATATATTTTATGCCTCTCAAATACAGTACATGAGATTTATCTATATGACCATAGGAAACAGAGTTATGACAATGAAACATAAATGGAAACTAAAGATACATAGGAAGATAGGCATGCATGCATATTTCCGGGGATCAATAACTTTTACTGGGATTGGATTTTTACTCCTAAGAGTGCACCCACGACCAGGAGGAGGCCCCATTTTCCATTAAGTTTTTTCAAGCGCACCACTTGTATGACCAACATCAACAATCGAACCTTCCATATCATCAAACACCTCGGTTTTTTAGGATTATGTCTCTCATCGGAAAGTTCCATTTCCACCTAAGTGATCTCTCCTTGAATTGGTTAAGTGTTTCTATCCCTCTAATGATTGGTTGCACTCTCAAGTCGAATTTGAGCTCCAGAATAACCTATCCCTTTGTAGTATTATGCTCCTTGCTAGACATTAGCACTTTTTTTAGGCATGGAAAAAAACAACAAAAAATGAGAGGCCTATGTAAGACTTGAATGGTTCAACAAGAGTGGAAAAACCCAAACAAAACCCCCTATCCTTGCCAAGATATTCTAGTGGAAGAGCCATCTTGAGGCCTAAAACTTCTACAAGAGAAGAACAAGGAAAAACCAAGGATTGGGAATAAAAATGTATAAATAAATATTCTTAAAATACCTAGGCCCAATGTCTCTACTAGGTTCCTTGGGGGGCGTTATCACTCGTCTCAATCTCTAAGGCTCAGGAAGAGTCTAGTTGAGGTAACCATACACCAATCTTTTGACTTGGTAGATAGACCTACCAAGCCACAGAGGACTCTCTCCAAAGGATCACACCCAAGAGGGCTGGATAGATTAGGGTTTTATGCTAGATATGATGTGCACAGTTTGTTTAATTTGATTTGGTGGGGTTGTTGGAATACGATTAGGTCTAAGAGACTAGATTATGGAAAATAAGGGTATGATTGCAGACATCTAAGTCTATATGTATAGAGAATATCATGCATAAAAATATCATACACAACATTTTATATTTTGTTAATAGACCATGTAATAATAGACTTTCTGTGATAATTTGAATTAGGATTTGGTTATGCAAGATAACGATAATTGGAAGGATTGTTTCAATATAGACATGCCTAGGAATAAATTGAAGATAAGTAACCATTTCTAGCTTATACAGAAAAATAAGTCATTTACACCCCATAGTAATGCTTGAGAACAACAAATTTTGCAGATTAGTTGGTCCATCTTAAACATTGTAATTTTTTAAACAAGAATATAATTTGAAGTAGAAAGATAATTTATGTTCCCTTCAATTTTATTTTGGATTTTGTAAGCTGATGCCATTTTAGTTATACTCGAGTAGTCACCTTTGTTTTATCCTTCAAAATCGCACACGAAAGCATACTAATTCTCATGTAAATTGTTGTTCCATTACATATTCTATTCGAAGTTTAACTAATTGGTATCAACTAAACCCTTTAAACTGATAACTTTGGTTGTCATGTTCAACTTAAAGATAGAGAACAAAGTATCTCCATTCACAACATACACCAAAATATAAATATGTCAAAAAGAGAAATTTAAATGCTCTTAATGAAGTCTACAATCCATATTCAAAAAGTTCATAGTGTTATTGAGAAGAAAGGGTTGTATGCCCAACAAGCTTATAGGGTTATATGTCAAGTAGAGTTGATTGAATTTATTGTTCTTCCACATTCAAGGTATGTTCTAAATGATTTATTATAACAAGGTTACTATATATCAATTTCAAACTACAATTTAGATAGAAATGGGTTCTATATTTTATGTTTTAATTTGAATTTCAATTTTTTACTTTAACAGCAAATCAATGTTATTTTAAATTTTAACTTTAATTTTGCCATCAACAATTTGGTCTTGCTAACTTTGAAATTTCCAATATTTTACCTCACAAGAAATTAAGTTTTTTTTTTTTAAATTTAACGTTTAATCTTTTACTTTACATTTTTTAAAATTTAAAACTTAATTTTTTTTGTTTTTTTTTTTAATTCAATGTTAAAAGTTAATTATTTTTGTTTGTTTGTTTTTTTTAATTATTTTCGTGTAACTTTCAAGAATGTTATTAATATTAAGCGTTCTAAATTTAGATAAGTTTATGCTTTTCTAGGCTGTTGTAACTAATATTGGTTTAATACAACTCTACCATTTAGATAAGAGTTAATGAAGGAATTTGAGCCGTTTCTTGCAAGCGGATTTCGTCATCGCAACATTTTTGGTTTTGTTTTTGTGATTTTCAAGATTGGATTTAATATTCCGCTTTCTAGTTTTAGGTAACGGTTTGCTTTTTTTGAGTTGTTGTAATTAATATTTATTTAATTCAACCTTAACATTTAGTTAAGAGAGGGTGGCCTTGGTTATTTTTTGTGATTTTCAAGATTGGATTTAATATTCTGCTTTCTAGTTTTAGGTAACGGTTTGCTTTTTCCGCTTTGCTTTTTTGAGTTGTTTTAATTAATATTTATTTAATTCAACCTTAACATTTAGTTATTAGGAGCTGGTAGCCGTTTCCTCATTGTTCAAAGCGGATTACACAATGCAATCTCTTCGACCATAGCCTTTAGTTAATCCGGAATTCATAGTCGTTTCTTCATTGTTCAGGCAGGTCATGTGTTCTATCCACAATGTTGTTGCATCTTTTTGAGTGTTGCATCTGTATCCAAAAGGTCGTGTGTTCGATCCACAATGTTATTGTGTGCATCGATTTTCTAATAAAGAGTTTGCATTCCTGCATTACTCCATTTCTCCGAAGCAATTATTGAAGATTTGTATGAATTCTACGGTATAGGAAGATCCCATGGAAGCTATCAAATCGGTTCATGAATCCATACAGTTTTCGTAGTCTCCGGCCCTAGCAAGTATTCGATTTTTTTTTTGTGTTAATTTCTTATTTCGAGGTAATGAAGTGATTATCAAGAAAGTAAATGATGAGTTTAGGGAAAATCAAATTATTAAGTATATAAATGCAATAGCACAAGTTCTTGAAAAAACAAAAAATTATATTATATATGTACTATCCACGGAGAAACGCTGCATATGTTGTAAACTTAAAACTGTTAGCTCAAGCCACAGGGGCTTCCGCGAGGAAAATAGAACCCATAACATAACAATAATCTCCATGAAGTACGATGGAACACGACAATAATAACGCTTATGACCAGTGGAGCTTTTATGAAGTTTTGTTGTGTTGTGTTTGTATGTTGCAAAAGTTTATGTGTATAATAATTCTGTTTTTTTGTTTATCTGATTTTTGTCAACAGCTTTTAATACCTTTTATATAAATTTTAAATTTTCTTTTCATTAATTTGTTGCTCTCATAATTATTAATTTATATTGCAAATTTGTATACATGTTATTTGTTATATTATCATGTATATATTGATATCTGAATTATCACTCTCAAGAAGGAATCAATAATTATTTTATATAAACATAATTAAATGATATGCAGTATTATAAATAAAGAGAATGAAATGATATGTAATTTTGTTTTTTTTTAGGTTTTGTGGCGAGGAGGAGGAGGTGCAGCATAGGCGGAGGAGGTGGAAGTGGTGGTGGTGGAGTAGGAGGAGGTGGCAGAGCACGAGGTGAAGGTGGAGGAAGTGGTGGTGGTGGCTGAGGCAGAGTAGGAGGAGGAGGTGGCGGAGGTGGAGGAGGAGGTGGCGGAGGTGGAGGAGGAGGAGGATGGGGTGTAGGTGGAGGAGGTGGTGGGGGAGCTCCTGGAGTAGGGGGTGCAGGTGGAGGAGGAGGAGGATGGGGTGGAGATGGAGGAGGTTGTGGGGGAGCTCATGGAGGTGGTGGTGGAGGTAGAGTTTGAGGAAGATGATGTGGAGGAGGAGGATGAGGTGGAGGATGAGGAGGAGGAGGCGGTGGATGTGGAGGTGGTGGAAAAGATGTTGGTGGAGATGGAGGAGGAGGTGATGGAGGAAGTGGAGTTGGAGGAGGAGGTGGTTGAGGAGGAGGAGGAGGAGCAGTATGTGGTGGTGGCCTTTGAGTTGGAGATGGAGGTGGAAGTGAAGGTGGACGAGGTCAAGGAAGAGAAGGTGGAAATGGACAAAGAGGGGTAGGTGAAGACTAGGAGGATGAGTTGGAGGATAGGAAGGAGGTGGAGGATGTGGTGAAGGAAGAGGTGAAGGTGGAGGTGGTGGAGGAGGAGGAGGTGAAGCTGGTGCTGGACGAGGAGGGGGTGGATGGTGTAGAGGTGGAGGTGGTGGAGGAGAAGGGGGAGGGGGACGAGGAGGCGGTGGAGGTGGAGGTGTAGGTAGAAGAAGAGGTCGAGGAGTTGAAGGTGGAGGTTGAGGTCGAAGTAGAGGAGGTGGAGGTGGACGAGGCTGAGGAGGAGACAGAGGTGGTGGAGGAGGTTGAGCTGTAGGTGGCGGTGTTGGAGGAGGAGGTGGAGGTGGAAATGGGGGAGGGGGAAGTAGAGGCGGAGGAGGAGGTTGTGGATGTGGAGGAGGAGAAGGATGGGGTGGAGGTGGACAAGGTTGTGGGGGAGCTCGTGGAGGTGGTGGTGGAGGTGGAGTTTGAGGAAGACGATGTGGAGGAGGAGGAGGTGGTGGATGTGGAGGTGGTGGAGGAGATATTGGTGGAGGTTATGGAGGAGGTGGAGTTGGATGAGG
>APFE030474036.1:162901-174749 GCA_000404065.3 Pinus taeda | reverse complement strand
TATTCTCCTTCCTTAAGGAGTGATTGTATGGTGTTGCCCTACCTTAAGGGTTTGATCAATAAAGAATCATTTCATATTATTTCTGGGTTTATTTGCATTATCTTATATTATCATATCAGATCTATATTATTTCTGGGTTAGATCTACAACAAGTAGTATCAGAGCTATAACAAGTGGTATCAAAGCACTTTCTTGGGCAAAAAAGTGGAGAATTTTTTTTTTTACTTTTTGCAGGATTTCGGGGGCGTCGAGTTTATAGATCAGATCTATATGTTTTGGTGCAATATCTACAAAATCTAATTGCAGATCTGGATTCTATGTGAAAAAATACCCGATTTCAAAAAAAAAATCGGCTGAATCGGAGTCCAGATGAAGGAGATATCGCTGATTTAAAAATCAGTGAGGTTGCAGATAATTTTTCAGGGCAACGAGTTTGCGGCGCAGATCTAGACGTCCTGATGCAATATCTGCAAAATATAATTGTAGATCTGGATTCTTTGTGAAAAAATATCCAATTTCAAAAAAACATTCAGTTGAATCGGAGCCCGAATGAGGGAGATATCGCTGATTTAAAATCAGCTTTTCTTGCAGAAATTTTGTTGACGGCGGGAGAGTTGCAGCACAGATCTGAAATTCCAGTGTCTGGATCAAGATTTCTATCACATGGGTAGATGCAGAATGATTGTTCCATTTCTGAAAATAGATCATAATAAGGATTCTGAGCAATATTGATGAAACTGTGACAATTTCAAATTTTCGCCAAGTCAGTGAATTTTTTCTCAAAACCCTCTTCATGACGACTCTATATTTTACAGGAAAAGATGATGGTCCTACTATTGAAGAATTCATACAAAGATACAAGTCCACATATGGGACATATTGGAAGCTTCCAATGCTATTTAATATGAGAGATGAGGCTCAAAAATGGAATTCATCACTTGACTACCAGCAGTTGATCACACTTTCAGATGCAGAATTTGAAAAAATCTTTTTGGACAAATGGTCTCGGGCTAGAAAAAAGGAGAATGAGACACATAAGGGGTTAATTGCTACGGGTATCTCCTTACTGCATGTTCATGGATTGATTCGGAAAGGGAAGATCATTGTTTCTATCAATCCTAGTGGTAAATATAATTTTATCAATGTTAATTTGGCAAAAAAATTGCAAGTCCCAGCAAAACATATTGAAAATACACAGGTTGATGATAGGATGTTCAAAATATATAAGGATTGAACTTTATATGGGAATAAGTATGTGTTTCAGGTGAATTTTAAAGCTTCAATATGGATAACATGGATGTTGTTTTTGGGATACCCTTGGAATGAATTAGTGGGTACTATAAATATTAATGTGCAGAAGAAATTCCTGAAGCTCTGGTATAAAAAGAAGAAAATTACATTACAAGATATTTCCATTAATAAGCAGGTAGAGTCCAAGGAGGTTGAAGCAGAAGATATTCCAGGGTCGGACATATCAGATGATGAGCAGTTGATGGTCGACAATTAGACACAAATAGACGCTGAAGCAAAGGTTACAGGTGCTGATACATCAGAGGAGGACTTAGTGGTTGAATTCATATTGGAAAAGAAGACACCACAACAGGCACCTCAGTAGGGTGAATTAAAGAAGAAGACACCGTGGGTTAAAACTTCAACATATCATCACCCACATCACCCCGCAAGACAACCATCAAGATGGAAACCAGTTAGTCACAACCCCCACAAGATAGATAGGGAGAAGCGAAGATCCACCTACTAAACATCAACACAGAAGAGCTACCACGGTCAACTTCCATCTCAAGCGAGCGAGGCACCAGCAAGATCGAGGGTTCACCTTTCTCTCGGATGGCTAGATGCACGTGCATGGTATCAGTGGACTACTCTTTTGAGTAGATCTTATTATTTGTGTTCTTCCCATGTTTCGGGGACGAAACATGCTAAGGGGGTGGAATGTTATATACCTAGGGGGGATAATATGGGGTACAAAGGGAGGTACCCAAGGTAATAATGTAATAATGGGATGGGCCATAGTAATAAATAAGGTGGTTAACCCATATCATGTAAGGGACAACAAGTAGTTAGTAATAATGTAATGGGCCCATGGTATTAGTGGATGGTATGAGGGAACCATGGTAATGATCCATGGTATTGTATGTATGAGGCCTATATAGAGGCTAGAGACTCCACATGGAGGGACATGAAGAGAAGTATTCTTGTATGAACAGACATATGGCTTGTGGAGTGCTCTCCTTCCTTAAGGAGTGAATGTATGGTGTTGCCCTACCTTAAGGGTTTGATCAATAAAGATTCATTTCATATCATTTCTGGGTTTATTTGCATTGTCTTATATTTTCTTATTAGATCTATAATATTCCGGGTTAGATCTACAACACCATTCCTTCAGTGGTTCCCTGCTCCAGGAATTTTTCTAGATCTAGATGCTCTCTTTTAAGAATATCATGTAGTTCATGATCCTCCGTTTCCACCTCACTCGGGGTCATCTCTTGCTCCTTGTCAAGTTCCATGGTACTCATCATAATCTCCTTTTGTTGGTTATTTTCATGTGTGTCCTCCATATTTTCTTTCTTTTCCTTCTCCCCTGGCCCGTCCTCTAGAGTCTGATTTGCATTATCTAGCACCTCTTCTTCTTCTAGTACCTTGTACCTATTATAGCTTGTCTGCTCTTCCTCATTCATTTTTTTTTGTAGTTTTCTCCCTCATTTACCTCTATTTCCCACTTTATGAAAGCTATCAGTTTCTTTCCTTGAGGTAGCTTTAGTTCTTCTCTCTATTTTGTTTAGAGGGTAGTCCCTGAATAGATGCCCATGTTCATGGCATTTGTGGGATCTGAAAGGAACATTCTCATAGTCCACTGCTTCTACCCATTCTTCATAAAAAACTTCTAGAATCTCTTCATCTAGTAGAGCTCTTGAGAGATCCATCTCCATGCATATATAGGCAAAGGAAGTGTACTTTCCCCCCGGGTGGCCTCAGATATTTTTACAAAATGCCTTAGTTTATTTCCTATTGCTGATAATGATTTTGGTTGCCAATAATCTAGTGGTAAGGGGTAGAGTCTTACCCAAACTGGGACCGAAGTGAAAGTATCTCGCTTCGGGACAAAATTCATCACCCAAGGCCACATAAAGAGGCCTGCGGCTGCATAGAAGTAGGGCCCTCCTTCAAACACCCTATCTTTATCTTTAATGTTAGTGAATACTACAGTGAAGAAACCCTTTGATCCAAGGTGTAGGTCTATATCCCCTTTAGGTTTCTAGTGATTCTTTATCCATGCTTGCAAAGCCTTCTCCATTGGCCATAACCCCATAAATTTACAAATGACTATGTAAGTCACCATGTGATTCCTATGCGCCTGTAGCGTTGGATCACTTAACACCACTCTAGGTGTGATAGTTGACCTAGGCTTACACATTCCTCTATTCTAATTATATTCCTCTATTCTTTTTTTTTTTTGGTGTTCTGATTATATTCCTCTATTCTTTTCTCTCTTCTGATGTCTTCTTGCCTATTCTCATGCTCCTATGTGTCTTTGTTGTCCTGTTTTCCTCCTCCTAAAAATCCTTTTTCAGCCTCCAGTGGTTTCTTGCCGCGACTGGAGATTGCCTGACTGTAGGAGGGAGTGGTGCTCCCCCCCTTATGCCCCTCCATGGCACCCAATGCTTAATTTCTTCTGTAAACCCTAGCTCTTGCTAGTCACAGAAAAATTTATGATCTATTCATATTCAACATATATATAAAAAACATGACTTAATTGTATTTGAGACATTATTTATGTCTTGTATGGTTATTTAGGTAGTTATTTTTTAGATTTTTGTTTTGGATGACATTAACTAAAAATTTAAGTTTGTGGAAAGATAGACAAATTACACATCTCCTAATTAAATATATAATTTTAACTATTTAGAAAATATGTATGAAAATAGCTAAAAATATAAATACCATAAAATAAAATATTTTTATTTAATCTAAAATTTATCCAATAGTTTTAGAAAATGCATTAATATTGAATGCTTCAAAAATATAAATACCATAAAACATGATATTCAAAATATTTTATAGAGCTTAGAATTGATCCCCATACATATAATTTTTTTATAAATATGATATGAATATCCACTTTTTTATTAATATTTGGATGTTTAACTATATAAAACATATCTATGATAATAATACTCATAATCATTTTCTAATATTAACATATATGTTTTATGATAAACATATTCATTTTTATTTATAGATAGATTAAAATATAGATATTGCCCCCAAAAAATTTTAATAGTTTATAAAATTTAAAACTAGTTTACTACTCAAAATAAATATACTTCAAATTGTTTTGGATATCCTTGGACATGAGATCTCAATGAGGGTTTTAGTATGAGAACCCTGACTTCGCTGCAACAAACCTACGATTGTGGTGATGCCTTCACCTGCACCTGCCTCACTCTGAACTTCTGACAGAGGCATGAGTACACCTACTGGGGGGGCGGAGAGATCCCCTCCTACCAAAACATAGTAGCAAGTGAAACAAGAAGTCAAGGAGAAGAGGTAGCAAAAAATTATTATGGAAATGAAAAAGGCCGTCCTATCCTCAATGTTTAGTGGCAAGCATGCTTGTGTGGGTAGTGTCTTCCACGGGTTCCTAAAAAACTACAGTTTGTCATACCCAACAACAAGATGGAGAAATACAGGAAGTACATGAAATACCATGCACTAATATGTAAATTTATCAGGCTTGGTCAAGAGAAAGGGACTTGGTGAAATGGTCCAACAAAAATGACATCCAAAAGGTCATATCGAGCTCAAGCTAGGGGCTAAAGGCATCTTTACCATGATTTTCACCAATATGGTGGACAAAAAAATAGTTTTCGAAAATGGACCATACTCTTTTAACAATGGAGGTCTCTTTATGAGGCATTAGAAAGAATGCTATAATCTTAATGAGGACAAACTATTAGCAACACTAGTCTGGGTTAGATTATTTTCCTTACCAGTAGACTTTTGGGATCCAGAGATCTTAGCAGGGATTGAAAACTCCATTGGAAACTTTGTTAAGTTCACAGATTCCACATGGAGAGGAAGATATACCTCTTATGCCAACATCTATGTCTACATGAATAACTAAGCCTCACTGAATTCATTCAGCTTGAATACCATGATGACGTTTGGTAGCAGTCCCTAGACTATGAGCATATACCCTTCACATGTCTTACACGTCACAGATATGCACACCTATTTTGTGAATTCTCTCTCAACGAGTTTGAACCTCAAGAAGAACCCAACGCAAAAATCTAGGCCAAAATAGAATAGGACGCAGAGGGTTTTCAGGAAGTTCAAAGGAATAAACTAAACCAGAGGAATCATGAAACTCCCAACCAACCTCCAGGTATTAAAGGCCTGTGAAATAACAATTGATATGACATCCAAAGGAGGAGGATGAGGGTATGGAAGTCATAAATGAAAATATGGGCCTAGAAAACCAATCAACCCGACAAAAGGGAGGGAACACTACAAAGAGAAAAGTGGAATAGGAACCCCTAGACAAAGAAGCCAGCACACAAACATTTGATCAGGTCAACATGGAGATCAACATCCACAAGGAGGATCTCAGCATAGAAGATGAAGTAACGATAAGATTATTGAATGAGTGGGAGCATCTAGATGAGAGATTCATCTTGGAGGACCATAAACAAATCTACAAGTACACCTTTCAAAAATACAAACATCTATTGCTAAAGATTAACAATTTTTTCATACAACCCAATTATATCTTAACTGTAGGAATTTAAGTGATGGTAGATTATATTAGACTCTAAATTATTAAAAGCCTTTGGATGCATAAAATAAACTATAAAATATCACTCTTGTGTTACAATGTAATTGTTGTGTATAATTTTTATTTATTTATGGTGTATGTGAGAACATGTTACCTCCGAGAGTGACCCGATGGAGAATCTCTCCTAAAATATGAATATTCAAAACACATTCATCCTTATTTTTCAAAAACATTTCATAGATTTTAAATTCTAGACATTTACATTAATTTTAAAAATGATATAATATTAATCATATCTTATTTATTTAACAAATATAATTTATATACATTTAATGGTTAAGAAAATGTGTTGTTAATTAAATGATATTTGGAATATTTTTTTTAAACCTTAAAAAATATATATAATAAAAATACCGACTTTTTATTAATATTTTCACTATATAAACATATTTATAATCATAAATATTTTATAAAATTAATAAATACTCTTTATGAATAAATTAAAATATAAATATTGCTCAATAGTATTATTATTTTTATAAAATTTAAGATTAGTTTATTATTCAAAATAACTATATTTCATGGTGCATATTTCCACTTTCAATGAGTAGTCTGATATACTTGTTTTTTAAAATTGCCACTCAACTAATCAATAATTGAATCTCATTGTAATTTTTCACATATAAACATAGTTTAATCTATTTTAATATCAGCGATTTCTAAAAGTAAAGACAATCATTCCAATATTCAAGAGACCAATGCCCAAAATGAACTTTATGGATAAACAAACTAAATACAAAAAATAAAGGAACCTCATAGAGATATAATGAATATCCTAAAGGCTTTTTCACCTGTTTCATGTTCTCCCACCCATGCTTGAAAACCATTAATAGAATGTTTAAAGAAATAAGTAGATTTAATTATATAATTTTATTGTCATATAATCACTAATTTAATAAATTTAAAAGTATTATTTATTTTATTTAATTGATTTAAAAAAATAATTAAATTTAAGAAATGCTAAAATAATTTAAAAACAATAATATTAAAACAATGAAAAGTTTTATCATAATTTACTCGAGAAATCAATAGTGAGGACAATTGATATTTATTTCAAAAAATAAAAGTAATTTATATCCTCTTGAAATTGAACATTTTGATTTATAGCAATTCTATTGTGAAATAATTTATAAAATAAAAGAATAAGTGAAGTGTTTCTAGTGAAAATAGGAGAAAACATGAGAGAGATCCATTTTATGTGGTATGGTTAGTGTTGACTCGAGATATTCAAACAAAGAATTGTTATGATAAGCCATCATATTAGACTATGATACTAATAATTCATGGTATTAGACTATAGAAGTCGTGGTATTAGACTAATTGGTCCATTGTATTATATTGATGCATTATATAATAATGATTTATAATCATATTCCGATCTACCAGCTCTCACGAATGGTAGCCCCAAAAACCTCCTACACAAAGATGGTGGAAAATTTTAAAAAATTATTATGGGGAGGAGCCCAACAAGTAAAGAAGTGGGATTTGGTATCATGGTCCAGCATAACTAAGACAACATGGAAGGAGGTCTGGGTCTCTGGGACCCTTATACTCTAAATCAAGTAATGGGAGCCAAACTATGGTGGTGTTGGATATAAGGTAGACCCGACCTCTGGAAACAAATTTGGACACAAAAATACAACATGCCAACTCGAACAAAAGATATCATTAGATATTGTGACCCATCTAAAGGCTTAGAAATATGGAATATGGAAGTCCAAAAAACATATCTCATACAACAACATGTCTTCTAGGAGATAAAAAATGGGAAAACAACTTTGTTTTGGCAAGACTCATGGCAGCAGTGAGATAAATTTCTCAAGGGATAGGACTTAAGTGATCTCTTTCTATACACAAATGGAAGGAACTTCCATATGGTAGATTAGTATTGGGAAGAATAATTGTCTAGTGAAGAATGGAGGAAACGGAAGGAATACATGGATTGGTCCCAGGCCCTTAAGCCGGAACAATGGAACCGGCTGGACTGGGAACTAGAATCCAAGAAGCTCTCTATCCTAAATGGACTAGACATCCTAAGATGGTGATATACTATGAAAGGCTCTTGTATTATTAAGGAGGCATATGGTCATAGGATATGTCATGAACGGGGGCATCACAATCTCATTTGGAAATGATTTAGAAAGGAGGTTGTTGGTTGAAGGTGGCCAACTTCTTATGGTTTTGTGAAAGGTTGACAGATCCTATATGGATTTGTCACCTCTCAGGAGATTGTGCATTCCTTGAAGCATCACAAACTCTAATGGCATGGCGATAAAACTGCACCTCTATAAAGCCTACAACCAATTAAATTGGGATTATCTCAACAATGTTCTCAAGTCCTTCAGGTTTGATCAGAGATGAATTACTTGGATCTTTGTTATGGTGTCCTCCCTGGTTTACTTAATTCTCCTTAATGTCCCCCCTACCTGAACCTTTAACCCATCACATGGCCTTTGCCAAGGTGATTCCATCTCTTCGTTCCTCTTCATCATTGATGCGGAAGGTTTATGCCATTATCTAAGGAAGAAAGCTCAAACATTTCAGCTCAGGGGGAAGAAAGCTCAAACATTTCAGCTCAGGGGCCCAAGACTATGGGAAATGACGTCCCTATCACCCACCAACAATTCATGGATGATATTAAGATTTTCTCTACGAGAAGCTCACTAAATAAAAGAGGTCCACCTAGCCTTTATGGATGCATGGTAAATAATATTTTTTTATTAAAGTCTTCAATTCTTTTATTATAATTAAATATATAATTTTATCCATTTTGAAAATATGTATCAATAATAGATGGTTACAAAATATAAATACCCTAACATATAATATTTAAAATACTTTTATTTAGTTTATATATTTAAAAATAAAATATATCAATAAAAAATGATTTGGAAATATAAAAAACCATAAAACATGATATTTAGAATATTTTTATAAACCTTAGAAAATAACAATAATAAAAATATCCACTTTTAAATGGTATGGTTGGTGTTAACCCAAGATATTCAAACAGAGCATTGTTATGATAAGCCATCATATTAGACTATGATATTAATAAACCATGGTGTTAGACTATAGAAGCCATGGTATTGGACTAATTGGTCTATTGTATTATATTGATGCATTATATTATAACAATATAATAATGATTTATAATCATATTTATTTCATACCAAAGTGTATAAAATAGCTATAGATTTAGATATTCTTATAGTTATTCCACTAACAAAGTAAATATTGAGATGCTTTGTCCAGGATTTGGTACTACCCTTAACGTCCTCATAGCATAGCATAGCATAGTAGAGATGGAATTGGAAGCTTTCCCTCATGGCATAGAAAAGGTGTGCGTTTCTTTGGAAGCTTTCAGGAAGTTGCAGAGGGTAGATGGCTTCGCTTCGATCCTTGCTATCGGCACTGCCAGTCCACCAAATGTTGTGGATTAGAGCACACATCCAAATTACTACTTTGAAATCACGGTAATGAGCATAACACATAGCTCAAGGATAAGTTCAACCGAATATGTAAGTTTTAGTTTCTTCTTCATTCAGGAACGACGCGTGTTTCATGAATCAATCATGTGAAGAAATTTTATTTTATTCTTGTTACAAAAACTAGAGGTGCTAGCTGATCCACCACAAAGATCTAATCCCATATTGCCTCCATGGAATATTCCAAAGGTCTTAGGAGTATTCCATCTTCATCACCTCCAGTGATACCCAAATTCTCTTCAGAATATATACTCTCTTCTTGTTCAGAGGATCTCTCATTTTCAGTTGCTACTAAATTGGGGCTATCTTCGTTGCTACTACTAGATGCATGACTATCTATATATTCAACTAATTCACATGAACATCTACATAATGAATGACCCATTTATTTACATTTATCTCAAAGCAATAGCTTAACTCCTAAGGAACATGGCCTTTCATCTGATTCTTCATCATCATCAACTCGAGAGTGATGGGAAGAAAATTCCTTATTGGAAGAAGGATTTTCAATATTTTGAGCATCTTTCCTTTGAGATGCCTTTTTCTTTTCCTTTATTCTTTTCTCATTATCAGTAGCCTTTACAGATTCAATTTCATTGCTTGAGAAAAAATATTCATCGACCTCCTCAGTTGCTGCATAAATGTCTTCTCCATATAGATATTACAATTTGTCTAGCATTTCCCTTCCTGACTCACAACGCCTCACTTTATCAGCATCTGGGTTAGATAACCCTTTCATGATAATTTCCTTGGCTTATGTATTGAACTAATTCGTCTCTCCATATATCATAGACAACTAAATGTGTTCATTGATTACCATCAAATAAGATTCATTCTAATCTTCCAGGACTCATAGTCTGATCCATTTAAAAATGGAACTACTGTTGCTATTAGCCAATCTTGATTAGCCATTGTTTCCATTTGATATACCTTCTAGCGATTAAGTTATCTGTGAAGGAACCTAGCTCTGAGACCAATTGTTAGAAACAATGTTAATACTGGGGAGGGTGAGTCAATATTAAGGCTAATTTAAAATTTTATGCCAATTTTTGTTTACTCATTGAAACTTGGCATCCATTATAAGGGAGAAACTATTAACAAACCATAACAACAACTATGTCAACGAATACAAGCATGCACATCATGAGAAGCAAACAAATGAGACATGAAGGTTTAACATGGAAATCATTCTGGGAAAAAACTACCAAAGCTTGTTGTTGTTATTGGTGTAAAAATGAGATGACCTACTCACTAACAAGAAGTGCCAACTCCCTTTGATTGTTTGCTAGTACCCACTTAAGGAAGAACCGACTCCCTCCTTTTTTGCACACCTAATCACCCTACCAGAACCACCCTCTAAAGAACCAAATTCATGGATTTGTTGCAACAAACAACTTGCATCTCCTTGTATTTATGCAAGCACCAACTTGCAAGAGGCACTGACCCCTAAGCCTTTTGAGACACCCACTAGAGATGGAAGCACTAACTTCCTGTATGCAGGTTCCAAGCCACACTCAAAAGAAAACTTGATGCACACTATAATTAGTAGCCTCTTTTCCTGTTTTCATCTATGTTTTCCTAAGCAACCTCTTGGCCATGAAGGACTCTATCCTCTACAAAATCTGTAGAAACCCATTGTTCTGCTCTATAGTCTACACTAATACACAACACTCTTTGCACTTTTCCCACTCTACAACAACATACTCACTCAAGATCTCTGCTCTCGACTTATTTTTATTGATATTTTGAGCATATAAAAGATATTTGTAATCATAATATTAGTAAATAGGCTTTATCATAAACATATTCCTTTTTACTTATCAATAAATTAAAATATAAATATTGCTCAATAATATTATAATCCTTTATGAAATTTAAGATTTGTTTATTACTCAAAATAAATATATTTGATGGTGCATATCTCCACTTTCATTCAATAACACACATGTTTTATAAAAATGTCACTCAATTAATCAATAATTGAATCTCATTCTACACTCTGACTAAATTGTCGATAGCTTAGATCAGGAGACCTTAAGCAATCTCTGTCGAGAAACTCCAAAGTTGACAAGAGGAGGGAGGACATCATATTTGAAAACTGCCGCATATTCACTGTCGAGAACCTCCAAATTTGACAAGAGGAGGAGAGGTAGGACGTCATAGTTGAAAACCGCTTAATATTCCATGTGTTTAATTGTTTCTGTATGGTAAACTCCATCCATCCATGTATGTAACTGTGTTCGATATGTACGTCACTCATGCCTTTTCCTCTCCTCATTCACGGCTTCACACTCACTTTCTTACCTCGATTTCGACCTCTTGACACCGACTTGATGGATAATCTTATTTACACTCTCCTCTCCTGGAGTATGAGTATTCAAAACCCATTCATCCACATGTTTCTGAATTACAGTCTCTTGGAATATAGTATGTATGAATATTCAAAACCCACTCGTCCATACATTTCATGGATTTAAAATATTAGATATTTAGATTATTTTAAAAT
>APFE030474036.1:111599-156713 GCA_000404065.3 Pinus taeda | reverse complement strand
TAATGTATGCAATGGTCTGTACAAGGCCTAATATTGCACATGCAGTGGGAGTTGTAAGTAGGTACATGAACAATCCAAGAAAGGAACATTGGATGGCAGTGAAATGGATTCTCAGATATTTGAAAGGTAGCACAAATCAAGCATTATGCTTTGGTGGTTCAAACATTTCTCTACAGGGATATGTTGATGGAGATATGGCAGGTGACAGAGATAACAGGAGGAGCACTACAGGATATGTATTTATTGTAGGTGGAATAGTTTCCAGTTGGGTTTCAAAAATCCAAAGTGTTGTTGCACTTTCAACAAAAGAAGTAGAGTATGTTGCTGCTATAGAGGCTAGTAAAGAAATGATTTGGTTACAAAGGTTTATGGGTGAATTGAGTAAGGAACATGATATGGGCACGTTATATAGTGATAGCCAAAGTGTCATTCATCTTGCAAAGAACTCAACATTTCATTCCAGGACTAAACACATACAGCTCAAGTACCATTTCATACGATCAGTGTTGGAAGATGGAGAGTTGAAGCTAGAAAAGATACACACTGGCCAGAATCCTGCAGATATGCTAACAAAAGCTGTAACCAGGGAGAAACTAAGAATATTCTCAGTTTCAATTGGTCTTCAAGGATGACAATGAAGATGAGAAACAACCAGGTCCAAAGAGGAGTCATTGTCCAGCAAATGAAGTAGCAGTGGAGTTGCTACAGTTATTCTCCAAGTGGGAGATTGTTGAGTATGGAGCATGATTGTTTAGAGGTCTTTGTTTCAGCTGGATGTATACCCCAAGAAGTTTGTACACCCCTCCACATGGGGGATGCGGGGGTAGCGGTCCCCTGAAGCTAAAAACAGATGTAAAATTTCCTTGTAAAAGTATAGTAATTTCTAGTCAATCTGCACCGTTCATTAGGCGGATGATATGACGATAGAACTTTTGTTTAGTTTAAGGTTTTTTTCCCTAGAAGGCAACCCCTCTCTTTGTATGAGGGCATGCTATTTGAGGCTGTGTAATAGACATATATTCTGAGTGAGAAACAGAGAGGTGAGATTGTGGGAGAAAACAGAGGATATTACAGTGGATCTGTTGTAGGTTGTGTCTCTTCATTTTGCTGAATAATAGAAAGGAAAGACTGGTTGTTCGGGGTGGATGTAGCCCAAACTGGGTGATCCATGTATATCTGTGTCTCTCTTGTTTTATACGTTTTCTGTGCTTATATTTCTACAATATTTTATGTCTTCCATTGCTCCGTAATATATAATTTTCTAACACTTATGAATATAAATCTTATAAATTATGTATCGAAATTATATTTTATGTAAATTAACAAAAAAGTCTCACGGCCACTAACATGTAATAATCATATAGATAATCCCAACTTTTAGAAGTGATTTCACATGCAATACCTATATTATAATTAAATGTTACTTATGTCAGTAGTACCTTTAACTCCCTTTCCGAACAAATATTTATGAAAATAGTTCTTATGAATATCAATCTTATAAATTGTGTATCAAAATGATATTGTATGTAAATTAACAAAAACTCCTTGCAACCATTAACATGCTATAATCATATATATAATCCCAACTTTCTTAAGAAATTTCACATGCAACACCTATGTTAATTATAGGTCATAGTTTGTATCTTAAGAATTATAGGTCACCATTTCAAATTCCAAGAAGGTACACTTTCACTGTGCATTTCTTTCTTGATAAAAGGTTACCATTTTAAATTCTAAAAAGCAAAGTATGTCATATTACTAAAACTAGCTAAAAATCAAATTGACTGCTTTAATAATGTCAATGCCATTGTGACCACTCCACTCCATCCTCCTATATTCAAAGGTATGTTCTTATGCTCTCCCTTATGCCTTGCATATATCAAATTAAATTATGAATGAATGTTAAAAAATATTTTGGATTGTACTTTCTTGTAGCACATAAGTTTTTACGTTCTTTCCTCTTCATCCAATCAGGTGGAGGAAAAGCCAAATCTAGATCCTATTAGTACTTCGTAATTTTTGAGGTTGTGGAAAAAATCACATAGGTAGCCAGAGAACCACTTTCAAATATGGGAATCTAGCCCTTCGAGTTTCAGAGGGGTATCTTTATTTATGATTCAGCATTGTTTCATTGAAGGTATTAGGCTACCTATTAAGTTCAGTTTTGGGTTTTTTGTGTTTTTTGGTTGAAACTCGGAAGAAAGGCCATTGAGCAAATGGAGTCACAGGTTTTTGGTGATCAAATACAGAGTTTACACACTAAACTTGCATGCTAAGTTAGGCAATTTCATTGGATCCTTTATGGTATATGGTGTGAATGAGAGGAAAAAATTTAGAGATCTAATTAAAAACAAAGGAGTTAAGAATTTCGATTTTAATCTTCAGGGGAAAAGATAAAAATTATTCTTAAGCTAGAGATAGAGTGTACATTCAAACAAATTATGTTCTTTATCTTCTTAGAAAAAAATAGATTTTAGAATCATATAAGAGAATAAAAGGAAAACAATTTGACAAAGAAAGATGCTCTTCACCAATAAAAAATGACACAATAATCCTGTAATGATTGCACTGTATTACTATAAATCTGATCAATTGTGGCTCTATGAGCTGCTTTAAAATACACGTCATTTTCTTCAAACAAGTCCTAGTTCCTATTACTTCAATTGATGAAGTATTGATACAAATTCTCCACACAATATCTTGATAAAAAAATATCAATATTTAATACAAATATTTGAAAATTGTGTTACAAAAATATGACTAAAATATAGGACATTCGAAACTAACAAATCTTCTTGGCACTATCATTGAGGATTGTTGGTGATAAGGAACAACAATTCAAATTTGATAGAAAGTCTTATTTTATGAGGTGACATCCAAGTCACTAACTACCCATGAGCTTTTACCACATGAAATACTAAAAAATAGGGTCCAGTGATCCCTTTGAATATCTCAGCCCATGAGAGCGGTACAAAAACTGATAGAGGTTTTTGTGGATGAGGATGTTATCAACAAAAAATATTTTTGTTTATGAAAATTAATTTCATCTGTTTAGAAACCACATTTGAAAACAGTGACTTAAAACGCAAAATTTGTGGAAAATATACCTTCAAAGATTCATGCAAATCTCCTAAACCATTATAGCTCTCAGAAACTTGAGACATGCTTTTGTAAATGGGTCCATTCTAGATAAAAACCTCTTTAATTTTTAAGAAATGTGTTCTTATTTGTTTGGAAACCATGCTCAAAATAATAGTGTTGTATAGGAAAAAAACTTAGTTTTAACTGATTATTTTTTCAACTCTATGCTCACTTTAATTTGCCAAGATTCACTATTCATCTCGTGGGAGTGGGATGGAATGGATGTATGACATGGAGGCACATGGTTGGTGGAAAGGAAGTGGGGTCTTCTGGTGTGAGGTGGTAGACGATGAGTGGAGGGAAGGTTAGCTAAGGTTGTGAGTGATTGTTACCTTGGGAGCTGGTGGTCAACGTCGAATGACTTTTCACACGGGGGAATGGGCAAGATGAGGGAAAGGAAGGGGAGGTGAGAAACATTGTAGGGTTGACATGCAGCAAGGCCTTTCAGAAACCCCCCCACGACCCCCCCCCCCCCCCCCCCCCTCTTCATGTATAAAGTGGGATGGAGCTCATGAGGGTGCGAAACCACTCCCCCGTCGTTGATCTAGGTGGGGAGATCTCAGCCATTGAGTCTTGCACCTTTGGTAATCACATGCTAGCAAACCATTTTATCGCTTTGTCATAAAACCAAAAATTAGTGCTAGATGCCTTATTACAAATGGTTAATCGTGATTAAATGAAATGATTAATTATTTTAAACCTAATTAATTTATCCTAAGCATGATTAATCTATTCTAAAGGTGCATTTTGATTTGCAAACCCTTTTTTATTTTTCTACTTTTTAGTTGGAAATAATTTGTAGAATACACTGTTATTTACAATTCCATCGACTGAAATATAATAGTCAATCATCATTTGATCCTATGAATCATAGGACCCTAACCAATCCTAGAAACCTAAGAGGCATGTTCTAAGTGAGTATGCAAACATGTTCAGTGCATGTGTCTGCTTCGTAATGAAAAATATGATGAAGGCATCTCGACGACAAGCGGAGAGGGATTGGAAATGAGAGTAATGTTTGGATTTAGGCTGGGCCTCACTATCAAAACAATCATTTTCAATAATTTAATGACTAAATGTTTAGAGGAAATAAGTATAGCCAAATAAGTTTTGCACCTCTTCTAGGCTATGGGACACTCCTACATGACCTTTGTGATCATCCACGTCCACAATTAGCCTAATAAAAAATAAAATATGTTTCTCTTCTTTTTGTGACTTCTCCTTAATCATGTATACTACCATCTCCATGCTAGATGTCAATATTGGCCACCACTAAAACTTGATAAATATCAACTACATATACCACAATGTAGAAGAGGGAAAAATCTATACTAAAAGTACTAAAGAAAAACACCATGGTACAATACATATGTTCTCTATTGGTCCCACTAAGGAACAAGGGCTTCACTCGATTAAACTCTAACATATCGCATGCATTCATGTCATACTAAACAATATCCTTAATTTGACTACATATTGGAAAATACCTCTAAAAACCACATTATTTAACCCCTTAGCAATATGAACCCAATACACCTTCCCAATTTAAAAAAACCCTACTTTCACTCGATATTGTAGGTATCCATTTTTTCATTAACATTTTTTATACCCTTTTATATTTTTTTGATTAATTTTGAGGTCCATTGTTTATACATATCAATATAGAAATCCTTTACCCACTATATATCCCCCAATATATTATGTTATTTTTTCTTTAATATATATCCCCCTATATATTATGTTATTTTTCCCTCAATATATATCCCGCAATATGAACCCACGTGGTATGGTATTTCTCCATACTGAAGCCACCTGTACTAAGGTAACCAAACTAGTAGCATAAACTCAAAACATTGATGTTGGCTCTATTGTATAATAATCAGATAACCTAATATAGTAAGGAAAAACTATATAAATAGCATTGCATGGACTTTCTCATATAACATAAATTTTTTACATTCCTCCGTTTGCTATAGTTCCAATTTTTAGGCGAAAATTTTGAGGTAAATAATATTCGAAGTTCTAATAATTTTACTAAATAGTTGACACATTAATTAGAGGAGAGATCTTAAGTGGCCATCCCTCATACGTTCCATATGTAACATCTCTTAGCTTGATTGGGACCCACTTGATGCCAGAGAATCTGATGTACAGTCTCGTGAACTACATCATACTATTTTCATTTGCATGTCATGCTTTGATAATGAAGACTTTCAAAATTTCTCCAAACCATCCATGGATTTCCTATTCACGAGTACGTAATACCATTTTCACTTGCGGGTTGCAATTTGATAATGGCACTAGACTGCATGCTAGTGATCCCTTTGAATATCTCAACCCATGAGAACGGTACAAAAACTAACAGAGGTTTTTGTAGATGCTGATGTTATCAACAAAAAAATGTTTATGTTTGTGAAAATTAGTTTCCATCTATTCGGAAACCACATTTGAAAACAGTGACTTAAAAAAGAACTTAGGTTTAACTTATTATTGTTTCAACTCTATGCTCACTTTAATTTTCCAAGCTTCACTATTCATCTCATGGGAGTGGGATGGAATGGATATATGACATGGAGGCACATGGTTTGGTGGAAAGGAAGTTGGGTCCTTTGGTGTGAGGTGGTAAACGATGAGTGGAGGGAAGGTTAGGTAAGGTGGCAAGCAATTATTACTGTGGGAGTTGGTGGTCAACATCGAATGACTTTTCGGGGGGGGGGGAATGGACGCGATGAGTGAAAGGAAACCGGGGGGGGGGAAAAATGTTGGAGGGGTGATATGTAGCGGGGCCTTTCAGACCCCCCCTGCCTTCAATGTATAAAGTGGGATGGATCTCGGGAGGGCGTGAAAGCACACCCCCGTCATTGATCTAGGTAGGGGAGATCTCAAGCATTGAGTCTTGCACCTTTGGTAATCACATGCCAAAAAATCATTTTGTCTCTTTATCATAAAACCAAAAATTAGTGCTAGATGCTTATTACAAATGGTCAATCATGATTAAATGACATGATTAATTATTTTAAACCTAATTAATTTATCCTAAGCATGATTAATCTATTGTAAAGCCTCATTTTGATTTGCAAGACCTTTTTTATTTTTCTACTTTTTAGTTGGAAATAATTTGTAGAATACACTATTATTTACAATTCCATCAACTGAAATATAATAGCCAATCATCATTTGATCCTATGAATCATAGGACCCTAACAGATCCTAGAAACCTACGAGGCATGTTCTAAGTGAGTATGCAAACATGTCCAATGCATGTGTCCACTTCGTAATGAAAAATATGATGAAGGCATCTTGACAACAAGCGGAGAGGGATTGGAAATTAGGGTCCTGTTTGGATTTAGGCCAAGCCTCACTATCAAAACAATCATTTTCAATAATTTAATGACAAAATGTGTAGAGGAAATAAGTTTAGTGAAATAAGTTTTGAACCTCTTATAGGCTGTGGAACACTCTTACATGACCTTCATGATCATCCACATCCACAATTAGTCTCATAAAAAATAAAATGTTTCTATTCTTTTTGTGACTTCCCCTTAATCATGTATACTACCATCTCCATGCTAGATGTCAATATTGGCCACCACTAAAACTTGATAAAAATAAACTACATACCATAATGTAGAAGAGGGAAAAAAACTATACTAAAAGTACTAAATAAAGACACCAAGGCACGAAATATATGTTCTCTACTAGTCCCACTAAGGAATGGGGGCTTCACTCGATGAGGCTCTAACATGTCGCGTGTGTTTGTGTCATACTAAACAATACCCTTAATTTGACTACATATTGGAAAATACCTCTAAAAATCATATTATTTAATCCCTTAGTAATATGAACACAATACAGATTCCCAATTTAAAAAACCCTTACTTTCACTCGATATTGTAGGAATCCATTTTTCATAAACATTTGTTATACCCTTTTATATTTTTTGATTAATTTTGAGGCCCATTTTTTATACATCTCAATATAAAAATCCTTTACCCCATATATATCCCCCAATATATTTTGTTATTTTTTCCTCAATATATATCCCCCAACATGAACCCATGTGGTATAGTATTTCTCCCCACTGAAGCCACATGTACTAAGGTAACCAAACTAGTAGCATAAACTCAAAAATTTGATATTGGCTCTATTGTCTAATAATTAGATAACATAAAATAGTAAGGAAAAACTATATAAATAGCATTGCATGGACTATCAAGTATAACTAAATTGAACAAGAAAAAATGGATTAAGTCTTAAGCTCTAAGTAGATTAATTCAGTTATCCAGAGGGTTTGGCTTGGTGTTTGTGGCTTGTGGGTTGTCACTAGTAACCAATGATGAAGAATCAGTTCCAATAATCTTCTTCATCAGTAGGTTGAATTTTTTTTATCTACTCTTTCTATCAAATGATGAGGTAAATTGAGTGTCGATGTAAATAGTATGTAACATCCCCAACACATCATAAAAAATTTACTATGTATAATTATTTTTGACTTAGTTGCACATCATCATTGAAACCATTATGTATTTTTTTGTATTGTGATTGGAATCATGTCCACTAGGATATAATTTTTTTATTATATTAAACTCTTACCCTTGCTCATGTGAACTAATACTTCTCAAGTAAGCATACTATATATGTTGTCTGAGTAAATATAATTGGTTACATCCCCTTAAAAACCATACAATGCATGATGTCTACACCTATGGTTCTCAAGATGCTCTTAACTACTATGTTTCATTTCGACTTGTGATAATATTTGAGTACACAATGGGAAGGTTCGAGACAGCTTAACTCTCAAGGATGTAGTCATACTGACCTGATTAGATGTGACAAAATTATCATTGTGATTGTCATTGATGCCCTAAGGTTAAATCAAATGACTCAGATTTGGGGTGGGCAGTTGAGGGAATATACCACCCCTTCCCCTCCATTACAATGCTGGATCATTCATGCTTCACATCCTTGCTCGATCGAACCCTGCATCTTGGTATTTTAAACACTAACGAAGATTGGTTCCTTATGTACTCTTTTCATTGTTCTTTCACACAAGGGGAATACTTTCAGGAATGAGATTAAGTGTTAATATTTTGATTGTTTCTTTGAATTTGTTTTGGTATAGGGTTTGCATGAAATTTGAGTGTTTATTTGATTTGTAGAGTTGGTAACTGTTGTCTACTCATAAGTTTTCTTGAACACAAAATTTAGATTAGAACACTCATGCTTCGCCATTATGGTACTAAAGAATGAAGTGTAGTTTATATATTTCTATTATGACTTGTAACCCTTCCAAAAGATTTAGCTTGAACCAATGGTTCTTTTACAATTTCCAAGGTGTAGGAATAATAAGTGAGCTTGGGCTTCTTATCGACAGCCACTGAGGTTGTGTTTCAAAAGTTTCTCATGCCAAGGTAAAAAAAAAATTAAAGGTTTGTTTTGAAAGACAGTTTTTTGGTACTATTTGATTTGTTCTAGCTTCAATCAATTTGTCATATCTAACCTATAATACCTTTTAACTTGCAATGTGAAGACTACATATCACCGAGGAACCCTAAGGTGGGTGTTTCCTCGTGTCTATATATATATATATAAAAGATGATTAGTAAGCCAAAACATGAGAAAACACCCACTTTTTTTCTTTCAGGTGAGGTTACAGAAACCCTCTGTTGACAAATATTGGGATTACAATTACTTTGTTACCACTCAAGGGTTTACTCATTCAAACAATTTTTTATGTTTTTTACTATTACTTCTCTCTAATTTTTTATGTGGATTTCCCTAAATTTGAAAGTTATTTTTGAACTATGACTCAAATATTTGAGGTTATAATTTAGGTGGAGTCTTTTTGGATTGAAGCTGTAAATTATTTTTACATGGTTATAATATTTTTTCATGTGCTTTTTCTTTCCTAGACAATACTAATTAAGGTTTTATTTCAGACGTAAATCTCCACTCGTAGAGGGTTTCTATTTGGAATTGTAAATTCGTTTTTCTTAAAAAAAAAAAATCCTTCCTTCTCGTTACTGTATTTGGATGATAGGTCAAGAATTGCTTCATGATTCCCTTAACCCTTTCGCATTTTTATTTAGTATTTTAAGAATTTCTATTCATTTCTACTGTGATGTTCCTTGATCATGGAGGATTGATGTTGTCTGAACTACACATAGTTGTTTGGTAATAAATTACACATTACCAGTTTGACGATAGGTCAAGAATTGCATCATGATTCACCTAACCCTTTGGCATTATTATTCAGTAGTTTAAGAATTTATATTCATTCTACTGTTATGTTCTTTGATCATGGAGGATTGATATTGTCTGAAGTACACGTAGTTGTTTGGTATTAAATTAAACATTACCAATTTTCAATTCTTTTCAGTTGCTTGTTAACAGTTTTTATGGTTCTTTCATTCTTCTAGTGCCGTGCACTCAAATTATTATTTAGCCTAATTTCTTTATATATGTAATTAAAAATGTTGTATTCACACCAATGCAATTTCAGTCTTTTGTTTAGCTTCCTTATTGGTTGAGATATACACTTATGTATTCATTTTGTTCACAAGACTCTTGTTAAAATGGGTTGTATTATTGGTGCTTATTTAAAATTTTAAAGTGGCCTTCTCTAGCCTATCTCAAATTTTAACATGGTTCTAGAAATGATGGAGGCTTTCGATTCTAATTGGCTTGGTGTTGGAACTAAGCTGACTCCAAGAAAATTTTTAAAAGATGTTGACTCGGCACAGTTTAGCCCATAACCATTGTTATTACTTTTATAAATTATCAGTTGTGACCTTTAGATTTTTTATACAATCTTGTACATGTTTTATCATTTGAGTTCCAATTAACCATATATTTATATGCATTTATTACCAATATTCTAGGGAAGGAAAGGCCTTGTGTGTCTCCAGTCTAGCCATCCACCTTATAGTAATACTTGGGTATAATTCAGTTACAGAATGAGGAATGTTCATTTGAAGACTTTGGTCTATATAATTGAACTAACAAGTTCATTATTAGTTCACTTCAATTGTTATAACAATAATGTATATATATCTATAAACTAACCTTTTTACAAACCCTCTATCACAACATAAAATCCCTCAAACAAGTTATATTATTTTATTATAATGAGTCATCTATACAAAAATATTTTATCACAGCTAGTCATCTATATTGGAACTTATATATATGCCCACTTTTTATTGATATTTTGATATTTACTATATAAAACACATCTATATCATAATATCTATAATATTAATAATATACTTTATGATAAACTATTTCTTTTTTACCTATAAACAAATTAAAATATAAATATTGCTAAAAAATATTATAAAATTTAAGATTAGCTTATTATTCAAAATAAATATATTTCATTGTGCATATATCCACTTTCAATTGGTTGTTTGACACATATATTTTCTTAAATTGTCATTCAACTAATCAATTAATTGAATCCCATGTAATTTTCAACATATAAAACATAATTTAGACTATTTTAGCATCAACAAATTCTAAAGGTAGAGGCAACCATCCCAATAATCAAGAAACCAATACCCAAAATGAACTTCATGGAGAAACAAACCAAATACAAAAAGGAACTTCACAAAAATCTAATGAATATCCTAAGGGTTTCGCACATGTTTCATGTTCTCCATCACATACTTGAAATCCAGTAGTAGAATGTTAAAATAAATAAGTAGATTTATTTATATAATTGTGTTCTCATGTATCACTGATTTAATAAATTTTAACTTATTATTTATTTTATTCAATTGATTTTAAAAAATAATGAAATCTAAGAAATTATAAGATAGTTTAAAAACAATAACAATAAATTAATTAAAATAGATAATAAGATAATTGTTTTATTGTATTTCCTAAAATAATGAAAAGTGTTATCATAATTCACTTGTAAAATCAATAGGAGGGAGAATTACTATTGCCTATTATAAGTGAATGTATATCAAATCATCCATTTTTACTCCAAGAGAATAAATGTGACCACGATAGAGTGTTTCTAACTTTCTATCTTAATTAAAAGGTTATAGTTTAAAATTCCAAGAGGGTACAATTTCACTGTATCTTTCTTTCTTAATAAAAAGTTATAGTTTTAGGGCTATGTATTTATTTATAAATTATAAATTTTAATAATCAAAATACCACTAGAATTTCATAAATAAACAAAGAGATAATTGAGTATCAACCTGATCACTATTACTAAAGTTATCTGGACATCAAATTGACTGCAATTACTAAAGAAATAATGCCACTATGACCACTCCTTCCTCCAATATTTAAAGCTAAGTTCTTATCCTCTTCAGATCAGAGTGCTTCCTTCAAATTAAAAGATGAGTGAATGTTAAAAAAAAATTGTACTTTCCTGTAGCACATAACCTTTTATGTTCTTCCATTTCATATAATTCTAACTTTTAGGTGAATTTTTTTATTTTTAAGTAAATAAAATTCAAAGTTTGAATAATTAGGCTGATAGGCCTATATTTTGAATTAGTCTACCTCTCATTTTCTTCCACACTTCTTCTTTTTGTTTAACATATGTGCATATATTTTTACACCCACCCTTCTTCTCTCCACTTGACATCTGTGTGCACCATTTTTACTCGGAGTTCCAGGAGGGTCTAAGAGATTAGAGCATGCATAGAAGATGAAATTGTTAGGAACTTATGCTTCATGTTAATTTCATGTTGAATAATGAATAATTATCATATAAATCCTCTCAGGCTCAATCATATTGTTGCCACCACCATCGCCTCCTCCACCTCCCTTTATGTTCAATAGGAGCAGAGCAATGAGAGTATATTCTAGTGAATTATACGAAGAAGATGTTCAATCACGAAAGTTTCTGTGTCGAGCGCCTGGCTTTGGAATCCAAGTTGTCTCATCCAAAACCAGTGGTGCCGAGATCATGCAATTCCATAGTGCAAGTTACATACAATGGGAATTTTCTAATCATCGAAGGACAACAAAGGCTTACCATTTCGGGAACCATTAACTACCCATGCAGCACCCTATAGGTCAATTTTTGTAACATGCTTTGCTTGCATTTTGATTGTCTTTTTTCACCTCATTTTGATATGTCTAGATCAGAGTATATATACAATGAATATCTATTTATCCTCTTCTCTTTTTGTTAACATATTTACAATGTATATAAGAATGATATGAATGGTGAATAATGATTACTATTTATAAAATTGTAAATATGTAGAATTTGTATTTCTTCTCTTCTCTTATTGACAATATATATACAATGTATATACATATGATATCAATATTGAATGATGATTACTATTTGTGTAATTGTATAGATGTTGCCTTGGCTAATATACAAAGCTAAATATGGAGGAATAAATTGCATTCAGACCTATGTTTTCTGGAATATGCATGAACCAAAGTAGGGAAAGATAAGAGCCATTGGAAACTGACCAAATTTTATATACATTTTAGGCAATGTTTTCATGCAAAGTGTGAGAGTTCGACTCTCATGACATGTCAGTTTTCGAATTGAACTAGATTAGCTGGAACATTGTCTACTTGTTCATCGTACAAGTTGAGAAGAGTTATGGCAACAAAAATCCTCTGTGAATGATACCACACCTCAAAAATTAAAGAAAAAATGTTTTGATAAAATAGAAAAACGATGTTGGAAGCAACAAAACTTGGCCAGAAGTATTTTTTATCGATTTCAAATCAAGCATTTGATGACACTAGTAGAAACCAATCTTTATCACAAATTGTGTGGAGATTAGAGCAAACGCTTGAAATGATCAATTTGCACCATACAACCTGTTGTATTTTTTTGGGCTATAAGGGGTACCAAGTAGCCACGCAGCCACACCTTAGCTTTTATTTCCTTTCTCCACCGGGTATTTATGCCGGTAGAACACATCCACTACATAGATGATGTCGTCCTATCCGAGACGAAAAAGTTCAATTTGGTACACAACATAACAAGTTCATCATCATTGAGGCTTCAACCACCATCTACTCTCAAATTGAACAAACTTTCCATGTATGCATGATAACTAGTTTGAGGCCATGCATCATGACACTTGTTTATGAGCCCCACCAAGAGTTCTAGACGCATCTCATATAGGTCCACGAAATCATTCATATCATTCTTAATGACTTCATTGATATCATTATTCCACACTTGGGCCACCCTTTGGAATATTTAACTAAACTAAAGTGTTGGGAACGGGTCCCTTAGGGGTCAATTTTGTGGTTGAAAACCAAAGTTTTGGGGCAGAAGGCCCAAAGTTTGTATAAAGAAATGTAAAGTCTCCGCATTTTGTAGTCGTGGAGCATGAAGATATCTAAAGTCAAAAATGGTTTTCCGCCCACCACCTCCATCTCATATTATCCATCCACGCTACCTCCATCCTCACCCCCACCACTCACGCTATCACCCACACCACCCGCAGCTCCACCATTGTTCAACATGGCAAACTCTGTAAAGCTACATGTATTCAAGGGCATAGGAAATGAAGAGATGGATGAATTTTGGTTTGCCACAAAGGCTATATGGGAAGCTCGGGGTATCACAAATGACCAAATGAAGAAAGCCACACTGGTTAGTGTTTTATAGGACCCCACACTAATGTGGTACATTAAGTACAGTACTGATAACCCAATGTCCGTGTTGGCAGATATCTTGGTTGTGCTGAATAGAGAATTCAGTAGACCTAAGTCTCAAGTGTAATCAATTGTGGGATTCAAGGAGATCATGATGAAGCCTAGGGAGATTCCCTTGGATTTCGATCAAATATTGAAGCATATGATCCATGAAGCTAGCACGAACCTAATTAATGGGCAGCACCGTGAATGGTTCGCGGCCTTGCTCCTACTCTACCCAAGGGTTGTGCTATCACAACAAAAGATTTGGACCCAAGCATAAGCTCTGTAAATCATGATGAGATTGCATGAGACACCAATGCAGGACGCTAATCTAGGGGTTCAACAGATTCATGCGTAGTTGCAGAACATTTTTCTTGAAATGCAAAGTTTGAAGAAGAACAGAGAAGCTCAGCCAGAGGTGTGTGAAGAAGTTTGGTGCCTAAAATGCAAATACCAGGGTTATGAAAAGGATCATTGTCCAGTCTTTGCGAACTATGTTGCGGAAGGGGGGAATAATGCCTCTACGGTCAGAGGCTATGGTAGGGCCAATTCGAGGGTTTGCACTATGGTGTGCTATATGCTAGGTGGTTGGGAAACATGCAACCGAAAATTTCCATTTGCTGCAGAAATTCGTATAGACACCACACCAACTCTTCTGTAATTTTTGTGAATCATTAGGTCATGATGAGTGCAATTGTCATAGTTTTGAATTAATGATGGAAATGACACCCGCATACATGGTGCAGGAAGAATCGTGGCCTGCAGACCAAGACATTAGGGGAACGCGAGGTGATTATTAGGGGAACGACTGAGGCTAAGGTGGAGGGGGCCCTGGTAGAGGCCGAGGGAAACTTATTTGTTACAATTGTGGGGGACCAAGACACTATGCGAGGGACTATCTAAATTTGACATGACTATCATGCCATTATTGTACTCAGTTTGATGCAGCCTCCATAGCCAATGCAGAACCCCTAGATGATGAGGGTTGAGCTTCAAGAGGAATACCCTAAGGTAATCATTATGTTGTAGAGTGGAACGATGACTAGGGAGGATAAAGGGAAGCAGCCTGTAGAAGGTGAATGGGTTCACAGATCACTAGAAAAGGAGACTAGGTTTGATTTGGAGCATGCGAAAGCAACATTTATGGAAGCAAAGAAAAGACTTTCTGAGGCCTCTACCTCAACAAGTCAAGAGAAAGTAGTTGAAGAAATGGACTCGACCATGATTACCATGTTCTTGGAGACCTGCATGAAACTACTAGATGGTAGTAACGCTGAAGGGCCTACAGGAGTTGTTCAATCGAAGCGCTGGCAAGGATAGCACTATTGGCGAACCGTGCATATTCAGAAAGCTTGGAAATCATAAGGCAAGGACTCGACATGAGATGAGGCTCACCGCGCAAATAGGGGAAATACAAAATGGACCAAGTTATCTTGGATTTGGGTTATGCTGTGAATGTTTTGCCAAAGAAAACATGGGAAATAATGGGGAGACCTGCACTCCAGTGGTCTTTGATCAAGTTAAGGATGGCGAATCAATAGAAAATTATCACTATGGGGAGGCTACAAGGGGTGATAGTTGACATCGAAGGCATGTGCGGACTGGTAGATTCGAGGTAATAGAGATTGTGGATGATAACAATCCCCACCATGCGCTCCTTGGAATCGACTAGGCCACTAACATGAATGGGGTAATCAACCTTAAGAAGTAAAAGATGATATTTGAACAGAAGTTGCTCCACGTAGTGGTGTTGTTGGATCCTACAGAAGGAACGCGTTATACAGAACTACTCTGTGATTATGAAAGTGATGACGATTTGGACCAGATTTACAAGATAATGACACAAGACTAGGATTGGATAAATCAAACAGTAGATGGGCATATTGCATGGAACCACAATAGCTCTTACACATCAAATTCTGACGAAGAATTAGAGCACTGGCAGAACCAACTGCATGGAGTATCTACGCTTTGTTGTAATATGATGATCAAGTCATTTCACTTTGTGTCATCAAAAGTAAGGAATCTACCTCACTATGATGGGTGAAATGATGTTGATTGCTTTCTGGATGCATTTGAGAGAGAAGTGTCATAGAAGCATCACTTCTAAGCCTTGGATTGGGCATTGCATGCTATGCCTGCAAGATAGTGGGGTACGCACAAGGATAATTTCAGTGATTGGCGCAACTATAGGAGGATGATGAGAATACATTTTGGACAACCAAAAGTGCAGATGACAAATAGGTATGACGGAAGGGATGATACGCGTGATCACCTGGCCAAAGGGACTAAGGCTTATGGAGTGAAGCCTCAACCTGAATGGGTGCATATGTTTTGTCATACCTTGGATGTCATACCAATGAATTGATAGTTGGAAATAGAGCTATGCCATGGCAATGAAGAATGGGACATCTTGCAGTAGGAGTTTATAATGACGTTCAGCTTTGAAGATGGGTTTGACTGTATTGACGTGGTGCTACAAGAGGTTAAAGCAGTGTTCTTTAGGATACCTTAGGATCCTTTGGACCTGATTCAACCTGATTGGACTACCCAGCTAAACCACGTCCTGGAATACTATAATGTGACCTCTAAAGAAGAAGACAAGGATCCCAGAAAGATTAATATTTCAGAAACTGAGGGTCACTGTGAGGCTGAAGGTCCACAGGTAAAGAATCCAGACATAACCGCACCACTGAAAACTAGGTAGGTCAACATTGGCACAGAGGCAAAGCTGAAATTTGCAAAGATTAGGGACTATTGGGATGATGCAACAGTAGACAAGATCACTGAGCTCCTCCATGAATATCAGGATGTGTTCCCCATGAAGTTTTATGATATGAAGGGAGTAATAAGAGACCTGGCTCTCATGAAGATCACCTTGAAATTGGAAGCGAAACATGTAAAATAGAGACTTGACCACCTTAATCCAAAGTATAAGGAAAGGATTTGTGTTGAGTTAGATAAGATGCTCATGGCAGGAATTATTGAACCAATGGAAGAATCTAATTGGGTAAGTCTGATAGTGGTTCAGGAAAAGGAACATAAAGAAGAAATAAGGATATGTGTAGATCTCCGAAAATTGAATGATGCTTGTGTGCATGATCCTTTTCTGACCCCATTCAGTGACACAGTCCTAGATAATGTAGGCAGCCAAGAAGCATACTCTTTCACTGATGGGTTCTCTGGGTAGCATCAGATCAAAATCATGCCTGAGGATGGAAGCAAGATGGCCTTCATGACTGAATGGGGATATTTTCAGTACATCGTAATGCCTTTTGGGCTGAAGAATGTGCTAGCAATTGTTTCACACGTAGTCATTGTGGAATTCAAAGACTTTATTCATAAATTTCTGGAGGTATACTTTAGTGATTAGATAGTGTTTGGATTGGTCAAGTGCCATGTGGAAAGTTTGTGCTTGATGCTAGATACATGTTCGAGATACTAGATCACGGTCAATCTAAAGAAGTGTCTGTTTTGTGTCCCTTTTGGGATCTTGTTAGGTCATGTGGTATGTAGAAAAGGATTGATGGTAGACCCCATGAAGATCACGGTGATAATCAACTTGGAGGAACCAAGGAATGTGAAATAGCTGCACGCAACTCTACGGCATACCCGATACTATAGAAATTTCATCAAGAGCTATGCCTAGATCACTGTGCATAAGGATTTAAAAGCATATCGTAGGGCATGTGACGCATGTCAAAGGACTGGTAGGGTGTTGTGGAGGGATGAACTGCCTCTGATGTCGCAGGTGATGTTACAACCATTCGAGAAATGGGCTATTGACTTTGTGGGTCCAATTTAGCCTCAAGGAAAGAAGACAGGTGCGTAGTACAACATCACCATGAATGAGTACTTGTCAAACTGGGTAGAGGTGCAACCTATGAAGGACTGTACAAGCACGGAAACAACAAAGTTTTCTTTTTGAAATATGTATTAACAAGATTTTTCTGTCCAAAGATTTCGATGAGCGATCACAGTACGCACTTTCTTAACGAAACAATCAATGCGTTGACAAAAGCAATTTAGGTGTATCATCAGAAAAGTACGCCTTATCATCTACAGGCTAATGAGATAGTGGAAGCATTATATAAGATATTGGAGAGTGCACTAACAAAGGTCTGCAATGCTTAGACGAATGACTGGGATATGCACGTACCCATGGTGCTATGGGCCTATAGAACAACTTGCAAGAACCTAACTAGGCAGATGCCTTTCAGACTCGTGTATGGTGTAGAAGTTGTGATGCCAATGGAATACATTGTACCTAGTCTGTGCATAGCTTCACTCACAGGAATGACGGACCGCATAACCCTGGAAGAGAGGCTCATGCAGTTAGCAGAGCTTGAGGAGGAGTGATTTCTAGCTGGATTTCATCAACAAGTTCAAAAGGACTGTGAAAAGCCATGGCACGGTCGGCACATCAAACTGCGCACCTTCAAGGTAAATGATCTGGTCTTGTTATATGACGGTAAATTTCATAGATTTCTAGGGAAATTTAGGATGCACTAGCTAGGGCCATATGTCATCAAGGAGATTACCGATGGTGGAGCATTTCAGGTGGTTAAATTTAATGGAGAACCCCTCTGAGGGAAGGTAAATGACGATTGATTGAAGCCATACACCGGTGATCTAGCTAGGTGACTATATGAGGGAAGCATAGTCTTAGCGCTCCGGGTAGCTGAAAGGAAGCGAATGACTATAAACTACACAGGCCAGGTTGGAGATTTGCGTGATCAGGGAACTGTGCGGAATAAAGATATGTCACAAAGCCTGCAAAAGTGCACAGCTAGCTGCGTTACCAAGGGAAAAAATGCACAAGATAGCCAGAAAGTGACTATTAAAGTCACTGTTCATGATTTGAAGATCAAAAAACGGCCAAAAGGAGTGGGGAGGCAGCATTTAAGTCAGAATATATGGACCAAATATTTGAAAATCTACCACCAATCTAGCATTAATGAACCGATTTTGGGGGGAACGATTGGATTTGAATTTGAAAGTACCTATAAATTATAGATGGTTTCCTAGGGAAAAACTCTTGCCATTTTGAGAATTTAGTTGTTGAGATCTGAGGTGGACATGAATTATGAAAACTTTGAAGTTTTTCTAGCAAGTTCCATATTTGAGACATTTCCACATGCGATATAGGAGTTGTTGCATAGCATCATGTCGACGCCCACAGTAGCTATGAGCAATGAAGCATTGATAGCTGAAGGAGATGTTCTAGAGGTGGAAATGGTAGTAGATGGCGCTAACCTGGAAGTTACACCTACGGAAGCATAAAAAAAGTGACTAAATCCCTCAGGACACCCTGGCCAATGCCTACGTTTACCTAGGAGGGGCAAAAACCAAATAAGGACAAGCAGAAAATGGCGCCACCGGTGTGTGCATCACCTAGGAGGAACCCATAGTCGAGAAGACCCACTGCGCAAGAAAAGGGCAAAATGATTGACCTAGAGCCAGAAAAAAGGTTGAAGAAATCCTCATGGGTGATGAGGATATTGGAGTAGAGGCGAAGGCTGTTGAAATTAAGAGGTCAGATCCCATATCTAAGCTCCCTAAATACATTGCTCTGCACAGGGGAAAGATGAAGGTGTTTTTGAATAATGAGTCCATACAAGTGGAGTGTATTTGAAAGAGTGTGGAATGACCAGTGAGTCAGCCTTTTAACTCAACGTTTCAAACTACAAAGTGAGTCCATCATCAGGGGAACGCTTAATATTTTGAGAAGATTTAATGTAGAAGAGCTAGTGATTTATATGTATTTGCACGAATGATATTTTGGAAAAACTTAGTCAGCTAGATATTTAAATTAAATTAATTTAATCTATAATAATGTGCATAATCCTTATTAATTAAATTTTATAATTTAATATATTAGTATATTAGTTTATATGCGATTTTATTTATTTATTTTATTTATTTATATGTAGTGAATTATTTTGTTTTTGTTCTTATTTATTTATTAATTTAAATTGATTTTATTTTTATTTTTTTCAAATGATTTGAATAAATTTTTTGAAAAAATGAATATTTAGTTAGCATTGTTTATCATTTATTAGTTTATGTGTTTGTAAATATAATCATTCTTGAAAATAACTAATAAATACATTATTAATCTCATGATTTAGCTTGGTGTTTTTATAAGGATTTTGTTAGTTTATTGAAAATTTAGTGATTATAGAGTATTTAAGGTTCTTTTCCCTTCTTTGGTGATGTTACAGGTAGGAGGTTTGGCATTTCGAAGAATACAGGCTATGTCTTGTCTAACCACTTTGCCTTCTGTTGCATTGAGATCTTTTATAGTGACTTCTAAGTTGCTTAAGAAATCTTCAACTGGGATTTTATTAGGCACTATGGCGAAATTAAGGCCTTTTTTAAGGAGGGTTTTAGTGTATTGGTCTAATTAGATAGAGGATAAGTTTACCACGTTAATTTCTTTATGGAGGTCGTTGATTAGAGGGGGGTTTTGTCCATTTTTGTTTGAGTTGACTAGTGAGATATTCTGGGTGAGGAGATCGTTGTCAATCAGAGGGTTGGTAGGATGCGTCGTTGCAGGTTAGATGGGGTGGGAAGGTCGTATGGTGAATTGTGAGTTATCGGAAACTGGGTGCAGCGAGTTTGTGGCAGACTGGTGAGTGTGGTTAACGATGGATTGTGATGAGAGTGCGATGGCTGATTTTATAACCAGAAGGAGATCGCTATCAATCAGAGGGTCAGTAGGCTGCCTCATTGTAGGTTGGATGAGGTGCAAGGGTCGTATGGTGAATTGTGAGTCGGAAGAAACTACATGAAGCAGGTTTACGACAGAGTGGTCAGTGTGGTTGGCGAGAGGGGGGTTAATGGTGGAGTGTGATGGCTGAGTTTATAACCGGATCCGTATGTCTAGATGTGTTCGGAGGGTTGGCAGGGATATGCATATGTAAAGCTGGGTGGTACGTGAGGTCAATGGAGGTGGAGTGAGGTGTGCGAGAGTTGTTTGGGTTTAGAATGGAAGTGTTGTGCATATGTATCGAGGACAATTGTAACTTGTTATGCATGGATAACTATGAGTCGTAGTCGTGGTTGACGAGAGTGGGGTTGGTGGTGGGATGCAATGGTAGAATAGAAAGGAGGGATGGAATCACAAGGCTATTGTGCATGGATGGTTGAGTGTTAGTTGAAGTGTTGTCATCTGAGATGGAGCTGTGCAATTTTTGTGAGGAGAGTCTTGGAGCATTGCCAGGTAAATGTGCTTGGATGCTCATGGTTGGGGATGCGACAGATGAGAAGGAGGAGCTACGTGTTAGAGATGTCTATATGAGAGGGGGAATCCATAGCTTGGTCGAGTAATTTGTTTAATTTCTTGAGCTTTTTCTCACTATCTTTCTTCAGCTAGTTTACAGATTTGATGTGTGTAAGTGCATCCAGAGAGTGCCATAGGTCAAAGTGAAGGGTCGAGGCTAAAGAGAGATGCAAATCCAAAAGTTTTTGGGATATTTTGATTAGCTGTAGTCTAGTTGATTTGATCTCATTTCTGATTAGGGTTTCACGTAGCTTGTTGAAGATGTGAAGGTTGTTTAGAGAATTTTCGGCGAAATCACATAAATAATCATTTGTCAACGCGTTTCGAACCAACCAGTGTGGTTCATCGTCAGGACAAGTTGAAGAACCGATCCAGCTTAGCTAGTTAAATAGTTAGGGCAGAGACTCCAACGGCTAGATTGATAATGGCTAACTTTGACCTTATGACCCTAGTCAAATAATTAATATTCTTTAATTATTATTATACCAAGAAATTAGTTAAATAGTGTAAAAGAATATAAGAAAAGAACCCCTATAGGTTAGTAAATCATTTATCTATATAACTAAATATAATTGTTTATTAATAAGGTATATATATATACACATATATCGATCCCATATTGGGTTAAAATAATATTGTTGGTTTATTTTATAATTATCTATCATTTTTATGGTTCGATTGAAAGTACATTAATAATATAATAATTTGTTTTTGATTATTAATATTCCAATTATAATATCTAAGAATAAATATACCCAGGTGATCAGGTAAATATATTGATACATATAATCTATTAATCGAATATAAATAATATTAGGTAATAAAGATAATAGAAGGGATTAAAATAAACTAATTCTATAAACTATTAAAAGTTGAATAAAATATCCTCAACCGTTATTTATAAAGCTAAATACATATTAGAAATTAAAATAAATTTGTTATAAAGGATGGTAATTTATAATTGTTTATTAATCACTATATATATATATTATAGTTATAATATATATATATATAATTGTATATAATATACACATTAATAATAAGTAACTATTAATATAATACTATACCTACTTTTAATATATATTATTTATATTATAGTGTATTCTTAGGTATCATTTTTAAGATTGTTATTTAAAATCATCTTAGATGTGAAGGTTTCTTGCCATTGGGTGAGAGGTGTTTATAGATAGCCATTGGGGAGTGAGATTCTATCTCTACAATTTTTTAAGAAAAGATAGGTTAGATATGGATTTTTCTCTGGATATTTGTAACATCTCAAAATGAGATGGATTGTCCAACATGTTCCTTTCACGATAGGACTTGATGTTTTTGAATAATGAGTCCATATAGATGGAGTGTATTTGAAAGAGTGTGGAATGACCTATGAGTGAGCTTTTAATCCAACGTTTAGGACTACGAAGTGAGTCTGTCCATCATCAAGGGAACGCTTAGTATTTTGAGAAGATTTAACGTAAAAGAGCTGATGATTTATATGGATTTGCATGAATGATATTTTGGAAAAACTTAGTAGGCTAAATATTTGAATTAAATTACTTTAATCTATAATAATGTGCATAATCCTTATTAATAAACTTTATAATTTAATATATACTATATTAGTTTTTATGTGGGATTTATTTATTTTATTTATATGTAGTGATTATTTTTGTTTTTATTTTTATTTATTTGTTAATTTAAATTCATTTAATTTTTATTTTTTTTAAATGATTTGAATAAGTTTTTTGAAAAAAATAATATTTAGTTAGCATTTTTTATCATTTATTAGTTTATGTGTTTGTAAATATAATCATTCTTGAAAATAATTAATTAATACATTATTAATCTCATGATTTAGCTTGGTGTTTTTTTAACAATTTTGTTAGCTTATTGAAAATTTAGTGATTATGAAGTGTTGCAAAAGCAATGAGGTAAGATTAGTTAAAGAATGTTTATTTAATTATTATTGTATGAAGTATATTATGTGTTTATTATTTATTAGTGTACCTATTTTGAATGAACTCAATTTTAAAAATTTTTAATATATAGCCTAAATATTTTATTATTGTTTATAAAGTCTATTAATGTAATTAGTTATTGAAGGGATATGTTTTTAATATATGATGAGACTGCATGGATGATTATTATTTAATCCTTTATGTGTTTGATATGAAAACATCTTTTTAGTGCTTAAATCTATCATCTGAGATCTCATGACTTTATTAATGTTTATAGAGATAATATAGATGATTATAAGGTGTAATGGGAGGTAATCATAAGTTGAGGGTTTTATTAATGTAATTAATTAGAAAACTTTGGAAATGATTATCGTATATTAATTGTTTTTAATAGCTAATATGAGTTTTTATAGTGCAACGATATTGATAGAAATTAGTTAGATCTATACTTTGAAGGTTTTGTTAATAAAGGTTTCCAGGTATTGCTTAATTTTAAGCCTTCATCTCGGTTCATATTGTTTTTCCTTTTTTCAATTTCCAAAGCTTCCTTAATCTTCCTCTTTAATTGGTGGTCTTCTTTAATGATGAGTATGGCTTCTTCTATGTAGATGTAGTGTGCAGAAGAACACACATGTTCAGCTAAGGTAGATTTAGAGGCTCTATCTCTACAAATGTCAGCAGCATGTTCTTTTAGTCTAATGTTGAGTGATCTGCCAGTTTATCCTATGTATCCCTTTCCGCAGGAACAGGGGATAATGTATACTCCTTTCTGTAAGCTCACATTTATAGGGCCTTCGATAGTGTTAGTTAGTTTCCCTATCGTGTTGTGGGGTGTGAAGGCTACATTGATATTATGTTTTTTTTAGAACTTTTGCAATCTTATCAATCGTGAATTTTATGTAAGGAAGGGATATTTTTGGAGTGTTGGAAGGTATTTTCTTGTTTTCTTTCCCTTTTAGAGTTTGGTGGACGGTTTTGTTGATGGTGTGTTTGTTGTAACCATTATTTTCAAAGACTTTGAGGAGATGGTCAAGTTCTAGATATAGGTGTTCAAAGTTTGAAATTTTAGAGGCTCTCGTGGTTAGGGTTTTTATAATACTTGTTTTTTATTTAGGATGGTGATGGGAATTTGTATGCAGGTATCTCTCCGTGTGATTTTTCGTCCTGAAAACTTGGAAACCAAGTTTTCCATTATTTTTTGTTAGGAGGATATCCAGGAAAGAAAGCTGGTTATGTTTTCCAATCTCGATACTAAATTTTATGTGTTCTGAGAGGATATTAATGTGAGTGGGGAAATATTCCATTTTGTCTTTCCCATGGCTCCACTTAGTGAATATATCATCTATATATCTTTTCCATTCTTCAAAAGTGTAAGGAAAGGAGTTTAGGGCAATTTGCTCAAAATGTTCCATGTAGATGTTGGCTATTATAGGCGATAAGGGAGAACCCATGGCTACACCATGGGTTTGTTCATAAATCTTACCTTTAAATGTAAAATAAGAAGATTTCAAGCAAAGACTTAATAATTCTATGGTTTCTTCATCAGAGATCTTTCTCATTAAATTAATGGCTTCCTCTATAGGGATCATTGTGTACAAAGATACAATATCAAAACTTACTAACAAGTCTTCATCATTTATTTCTGGTTTCTTATCTAGTTTATAAATGAAGTGGAATCTTTTATGTAAGAGGAAGTGTTACTAGATAATGGTCGGAGGTTTTTAGTTAGATATTTAGCAAGAAGATAGGTAGAAAATGCTATAGTGTTTACTATAGGTCTTAGGGGGATGTTAGTTTTCTGGATTTTTGGGGCACCATAGTTTCTAGGAATGATAGAGCTGCTTGGAGTGATCTTCTTTTTGGTGAATATGTGAAGCGAAGACTCTTTAATTTTCTTAGTGACTTTATTAAGGATTTTGTTGCTTGGGTCTTTATTGATGATTTTGTAGCATCCACTTTGGTTTAGATGTTCTTTCATTTTTTAATGGTATTTTGACCTATCCATGGTTACCATTGCATTACCCTTGTCAGCTTTTAAAATGACAATGTATTTGTTAGACCTGAGAGTATTGAATGCTCTTTTATCTTCTTTGGTGATGTTACATGTAGGATGTTTGGTAATTCAAAGAATGTGGCCTATGTCTTGTTTAACCACTCCACCTTCTGTTGCATTGAGATCTTTTATAGTGACTTCTACATTGCTTATGACATCTTCAACTTGAATTTCATTAGGTGCTATGGCAAAATTAAGGCCTTTTTTAAGGAGGGTTTTAGTGTAGTGGTCTAATTGGATGGAGGATAAGTTTACCACGTTAATTTATTTGGGGCAGTCATTGGTTAGAGGGGGGTTTTGTCCATTGTTGTTTGAGTTGACCAGTGAGATATTCTTGGTGAGGAGATTGTTGTCAATCAGATGGTTGGTAGGTTGCGCGGTTGCAGTTTGGATGAGATGGGAGGGTCATATCGTGAATTGTGATTCAGCGGAAACTGCGTGCAGCGGGTTTGTGAAAGAATGGTGAGTGTGGTTGATGAGAGGGATGTTAATGGTGGAGTGCAATGAGAGTGCGATGGCTGATTTTATAACCGAAAAGAGATCGTTGTCGATTAGAGGGTTGGTAGGCTATGTTGTTGCAGGTTGGATGAGGTGGGAGGGCCGTACGGTGAATTGTGAATCAGCAGAAACTGCGTGCAGCGGATTTGTGATAGTGTGGTGAGTGTGTTTGATGAGAGGGGGATTAATGGTGGAGTGTGATGAGAGTGAGATGGCTGAGTTTATAACTGCATCCGTATTTCTAGATGCGTTGGGAGGGCTGGAAAGGATATGCATATGTAGAGTTGGGTGGTAGGCGAGGTCAATGGAAGTGGAGTGAGGTGTGCAAGAGTCGGCTGGGTTTAGAATGGAAGTGATGTACATATGTATTGAGGATGGTTGTAACCTGTTATGTATGGATAGTTGTGAGTCGTAGTTGTGGTTGACGAGAGGGGGGTCGGTGGTGGGATGTGATGGTAAAACAAAAAAGAGGGATGGAATCAAAGGGCTGCAGTGCATGGATGGTTGAGCGTTAGTTGAATTTCTGTCATTTGAGATGGAGTTGTGTGTTTTTTATGAGGAGAGTCGTGGAGCATTGCTAGGTAAATGTGCTTGGATGCTCATGGTTGGGGATGCGATAGATGAGAAGGAGAATTGCGTGTTAGAGAGGTCTATATGAGAGGGGGAATCCATATCTTGGCTGAGTAATTTTTTTAATTTCTTGAGATTTCTCTCACTATCTTTCTTCAGCTAGTTTTCGGATTTGATGTGTGTAAGCACGTCCAGAGAGTGCCATAGTTCAAAGCGAAGGCTCAAGGCTAAAGAGAGATGCAGATCCAATAGATTTTGGGATATTTTGATTTGCTGGAGTCTAGTTGATTTGATCTCATTTTTAATTAGGGTTTCACTTCGCTTGTTGAAGATGTGAAGGTTTCTGCCATGACTAAGAGGGTGTTTATAGATAGAAAATTTGGGAATGAGATTTTTATCTCTGCAACTTTTAAGAAGGGATAGGTTAGATATGGATTTTGCTTTGGATATTCCTAACTTCTCAAACTGAGATGAGATGTCCAACATGTCCCTTCCATGGTAGGATGGTGTTTTTGAATAATGAGTCCATACAGGTCGAGTGTATTTATTTATTTATTTATATGTAGTGAATTATTTTTGTTTCTAATTTTATTTATTTATTAATTTAATTTATTTTTTTTTAAATGATTTGAATAAGTTTTTTGAAAAAATTAATATTTAGTTAGCATTGTTTATCATCTATTAGTTTATGTGTTTGTAAATATAATCATTCTTGAAAATAATTAATTAATACATTATTAATCTCATGACTAAGCTTGGTGTTTTTATAAGGATTTTGTTAATTTATTGAAAATTTAGTGAATATGAAGTGTTTCAAAAGCAATAAGGTAAGATTAGTTAAAGCATGTTTATTTAATTATTATTTTATGAAGTGTATTATGTGTTTATTCTTTATTAGTGTATGTGTATAGAATGAAATCAATTTTTATTTTTTTTATTATATAATCTAAAGATTTTCTTATTGTTTATAAAGATTATTAATGTAATTAGTTATTGTAGGAATATATTTTTAATAAATGATGAGGCCTAATGCATATTTATTATTTATTGGTTTATGTGTTTGATATGAAAACATCATTTTTAGTGTTTAAATCTATTAGTGATTTTATTAATGTTTATAGAGATAATGTAGATGATTATAAGGCGTCGTGGGAGGTAATCATAAGTTGAGGGTTTTATTAATGTAATTAATTAGAAAACTTTGGAAATGATTACCATATAATAATTGTTTTTAATAACTAATATGAGTTTTTAGAGTGCAATGATATTGATAGAAATTAGTTAGATCTATACTTTGAAGGTTTTGTTAATAAAGGTTTCCAAGTATTTCTTATTTTTAAGCCTTCATCTTGGTTCATGTTGTTTTTCCTTTTCTTAATTTCCAAAGCTTCCTTAATCTTCCTTTTTAATTGAAGGTCTCCTTTAATCATGAGTCTGGCTTCTTCTATGCAGATTTGGTGTGCAGAAGAACACGCATGTTCAACTAAGGCAGATTTAGAGGCTCTATCTCTACAAATGTCGGCAACATGTTCTTTCAGTCTAATGTTGAGGGATTTGCCAGTTTCTCTATGTATTCTTTTCCCCAAGAGTAGGGGATAATGTATACTCCTTTCTGTAAACTTGGGTTTATAGAGTCTCTGACAGATTTAGTTAGATTCCCTATTGTGTTGTGGGGCATGAAGGCTACATTGATATTATGTTTTTTTTACAATTTTTGCAATCGTATCGGTGGTGCCTTTTATGTAAGGAAGGGAGATTTTGGGAGTGTTAGAAGGTATTTTCTTGTTTTCTTTCCTTTTTAGAGATTGGTGGATGGTTTTGTTGATGGTGTGTTTGTTGTAACCATTCTTTTCGAAGACTTTGCGGAGATGGACAAGTTTTAGATATTGGTGTTCAGAGTCTGAAATTCTAGAGGCCCTCATGGTTAGGGTTTTTATAATACCTTTTTTTCGTTTCCGATTGTGATGGGAATTTGCATGCAGTTATCTCTTCGTGTGAGTTTTCTTCCTAAAAAATTGGAAGCCAAGTTTTCCATTATTCTTTGTTAGGAAGATATATAGAAAAGGGAGTTGGTTGTCTTTTTCGATCTCAATAGTGAATTTTATGTGTTCCGAGAGGCTATTAATGTGAGTGAGGAAATATTCCACTTTGTCTTCCCCATGGCTCCACTTAGCAAATATATCATCCACATATCTTTTCCATTCTTTAGGAGTGTAAGGAGAGGAGTTTAGGACAATTTGCTCAAAATGTTCCATGTAGATGTTGGCTATTATAGGTGATAAGGGAGAACCCATGGCTACACCATGGGTTTGTTCATAAATCTTACCTTTAAAGGTAAAATAAGAAGATTTCAGGCAACGACTCAATAATTCTGTGGTTTCTTCATCAGATATCTTTCTCATGACATTAATGGCTTCGCTTACAAGGATCATTGTGTACAAAGATACAATGTCAAAACTTACTAGCAAGTCTTCATCATTTATTTCTAGGTTTCTTATCCAGTTTATGAATGAGGTGGAATCTTTTATGTAAAAGGAAGTGTTATCAGATAATGGTTGGAGTTTTTAGCTAGATATTTAGCAAGCAGATAGGCAGGAGAGCCTATAGTGTTTACTATAGGTTTTAGGGGGATGTTAGTTTTATGGATTTTTGGAGCACCATAGGTTCTAGGAATGATAGTGCTGCTTGGAGTGATCTTCTTTTTGGTGAATATGGGAAGTGAAGACTCTTTAATTTTCTTAGTGACTTTATTAAGGATTTTACTGCTTGGGCCTTTATTAATGATTTTGTAGCATCCACTTTGGTTTAGATGTTCTTCCATTTTTTTATTGTATTATGACCTATTCATGATTATCGTTGCAATACCCTTGTCAACTTTTAAAATGACTATGTCTTTGTTAGCTATGAGGGTATTTAAGGCTCTTTTCTCTTCTTTGGTGATGTTATAGGTAGGAGTTTTGGCATTTCGATGAATATGGGCTACGTCTTGTATAACCCCTTCGCCTTTTGTTGTGTTGAGATCTTTTATAGCGAATTTTACATTGCTTATGACATCTTCAATTGGGATTTTATTAGGTGCTATGGAAAAATTAAGGCCTTTTTGAAGGAATGTTTCAGTGTAGTTGTCTAATTGGATGGAGGATAAGTTTACCACATTAATTTCTTTTGGGTGGTCATTGATTAGAGGAGGGTTTTGTCCATTGCTATTTGATTTGACTAGTGAGATATTCCTGGTGAGGAGATCGTTGTCAATCAAAGGGTCGGTAGGCTGCATCATTGCAGGTTGGATTAGGTGGGAGGGTCGTATGGTGAATTGTGAGTTAGCAAAAACTGCATGCAGTGGGTTTGTGACAGAGTGGTGAGTATGGTTGATGAGAGGAAGGTTAATGGTAGAGTGTGATGGATGAGTTTATAACTTGAAGGAGATCGTTGTCAATTAGAGGGTTGGTAGGCTGCATCATTTCAGGTTGGATGAGGTAGGAGGGTCGCATGGTGAATTGTGAGTCAGCAGAAACTGCGTGCAGTGGGTTTGTGACAGAGTGGTGAGTGTGGTTAACAAGAGGGGGGTTAATGGTGGAGTGTGATGAGAGTGCGATGACTAAGTTTATAACCGGATCTATATGTCTAGATGCATTGGGAGGGCTGGCAGGGATATGTGTATGTAGAGTTAGGTGGTAGGTGAGGTCAGTGGAGGTGGAGTGAGGTGTGTGAGTATCAGATGGGTTTAGAATGGAAGTTCTGTGCATATGTATCGAGGATGGTTGTAACCTGTTATGCATGGATAGTTGTGAGTCATGGTCGTGGTTGACGAGAGGGGGGTCGATGGTGGGATGAGATGGTAGAAAAGAAAGGAGGGATGGAATCAAATGGATGTAGTCCATGGATGGTTGAGCATTAGTTGAAGTGTTGTCATCTGAGATGGAGTTGTGCATATTTTTGTGAGGAGAGTCATGGAGCGTTGCTAGGTAAATGTGCTTGGATGCTCATGGCTGGGGATGTGATAGATGAGAAGGAGGGTTACGTGTTAGAGAGGTCTATATGAGAATGGGAACCCATAACTTGGCCGAGTAATTTGCTTAATTTCTTGAGATTTTTTTCATTATATTTCTTCAGCCAGTTTTCAGGTTTGTTGTGTGTAAGCACGTCCAGAGAGTGCCATAGGTCAAAGAGAAGGGTTGAAGCTAAAAAGAGATGCAAATCCACTAGTTTTTGAGATATTTTAATTATTTTCAAGAATGATTATATTTATGAACACATAAACTAATAAATGATAAGCAATGTTAACTAAATATTAATTTTTTCAAAACAAATATTCAAATCATTTATAAATAATTAAATTAAATTAAATCAATCTAAATTAATACGTAAATAAAAACAAAAACAAAAAAAATCACTACATATATATATCCAAAAAAAAAATTCCCACATAAACTAATATAGTAATATATTAAATTATAAGGTTTAATTAATAAGGATTATGCACATTGTTATAGATGAGTTAATTTAATTTAAATATTAGCTGACTAAGTTTTTCCAAATTATCATTCACACAAATACATATAAATCATCAGCTCTTTTACATTAAATCTTCTCAAAATATTAAGAGTTCCCCTGATGATGGACTCACTTTGTAGGTTGAAACGTTGGGTTAAAAAACTCACTCACGGGTCATTCCGCACTCTTTCAAAGATGAAGGTGCCCAAGGATATTGATGAGAGTAAAGTCACCCTACACACACCCCTCCTATCAGACCAAATCGTATTTGAGAGACCACACTTGGGGCGTGTCTGCCTTTTAAAGTTGGAGGAATTGGACTTAGAAGGCACAGAACACTTCCCTCATTTAGCGACAGATCAACTTATCCACTAAGTGTTCCACAAAAATACTAGAGTAACCGTGTTGGAGCTGAGGAAGTAGCCGAAAGGTGTGGACAAGGTAGGCCTCTTAAACCTACAATGGGTGCCATAATGCACCTATCACACTAGTAGTGATCAAGTAGATGATGTTCTTGGTGCACGATGGGTGTTTGTGGTTGGAGGAGTTGATACCCATCACAAACATACTGACCCATAGGATCACCTGGCTGCAATACACAGGAGAAAATCTCACCATGGTGTTTGACGGAAAGGGTGGCAAGCATGCACTTACTGAGGCGATGAAGTAAAAATTCAAGCTAGTAAAGAAGCCCCGCGGCTATTCCATTTCAAGCATCTGTGACCCTGTAGTCTAAGTGGTGATGCAAATCTTAGCAGGGAAGGTGATGTAGAAGTGTTGCACAAAAGAAGTGCTGGCACCAGTGATAACTTTAGTATCCCAATGCACGGAGGGAGTCCAATTTAACTGGGCATTCTACCTTTGTGGTGAGTTCCTCGTGACCTGCCGTGAGGCACAAGATCACAGTAAGACCTTTCACTATGCATGGCTATTGCTATCCATAGTGTTGGTTGCGTGGGAGCTACCTGAAGATAGCCAGTTCCCTTCGATCACGCCAGACCTACCAGAGGGAGTGAAGTTCACTTTTTTGTGGGCGATGAAGGATCCTTAGTGGATAAAGGACAACTGTATCTTCTAGATCTTGATAGAAATGAACATACATATGGCCATCAACTACAAGCCATGGTTGACACCTACAAATTTTGATAAGTTACAGGAATATGTGGAATTCAAGGCCAACTTCCACCATGTGTCAATATGGGAGTGGAAGGAAACTGAGCAAAAATGGCACAACCTACCATACTTGGCCAACAATGATGTAATGGTAGCAGTCCTCGACTACTGGCCGATAGATTGGCACAATGTCACAGATTCGACGGCAGGATCTAGAAAGACCACCGCGCAATGGAAGAAGGAAGAAGCCAAGATGAAGGTGGAATAGCTAGCCATGAAAAGGAGAAAGGAGGCTGATGACAGGGCCAAGGCGGAGTGTGATTCTGTGCAACAGTCGTGTAGGCAGGCAGGAGAAGAGGAACGTGACTCTGACCAAGGTTAGAAGTTGGATTCACCAAAAATAGAGGAAGAAGAGGATGAACAGATAGAGTAAGAAGGAGTGGATACAAAGACGACTCCATTTCATATCAAGCGCACCAGAGGTCCAAAAAAAGTAGGGTCACGGAAGAAGTCCAAGGCTAGCAAGATGTCTCTAGATCTGATCACCCTAAGAGAGGGGGATCTAAATGATATAGGGGATACGGTGTAGGATGCCACTATTCAGATGGGTCTGCGCAAGCTGTAGATGCATGCATCATAGATACAGACTAGCGTAATGCCCATCAGTTTGGCCCTTGGCACCTTAGAAGCCATCAGGATGTTGCATGCAAGAGACCCCTGAGCAATAGTGCTACGAGATGGATCACTAACAATAGAGACTGAAGCTAACAGAACCACTGTCAATTCACTTAAGGGAGTTAGACTCAACCTAGCCATGCTTCCAAATGAGGTGCTTTACCTTTTGCAGGACAGTGTGATCGCGGAACTTTGAGCCCGCAAACAACGTGATTTGCAAATCATCAACAAACAGAAGGTCAAAAATGCCTAGATGGTTGTGCAATGAGACTTTGCTATTAACCTTGTGACTGACCTCATAGACAAGAATAAACACATAACCAAGGTTGTGGATGAAGTATGTCAGATTGTCCTGGCACCGGACATTCTCGAGGCTAAGCCAGTGGATGTGTGGGTTTGAAAAATTGCTGCAGGAGTGCATGACACACACACAAAGTTGGAAAAGGTTAAGCTGGAGCTGAACCTCAAAATTGTAGAATTGTAGTTGAAGGCCCAACCTTCGACTCCACCATACATCAGAGAGCAGTGCGAGACCGCTGAGAAAGATGCGGTATCAGTGGTGGAGAGTGAAATAAAGGACTATACCACACTCTTCAAGCAGTCTCTCTTGGTAGTCACCTGCCTACAAGAAGATCATATGGTACAATGACTGAAAACAAAAGCATGGGAGTTGCAGTAGTGCTACAATGAAGTCAAGGTGACAGTGCGCACTATCGCCATCACGTAGAGGTTAGCTAAGATGTAGGAAGCCAAGGCATTGAAAGAGTAGGTAGATGCAACTCAGCACAGGGAAGCCATGCTGACGCCCCGCTTGAAGCCTTGGTTGGGCGAGGCCTACTTGTTCACGACCATTATTGAAGGCAAGTTGGCTAGTCTACAAGAGACTTAGCAGAATATTAAATCTAACCGCATAGGGCCAGTGACAAAGTAGGTTGGTTGAGGAGATGAAGCAGGCGTCAACACAGTGTGCTTCCAAGGTAGTAGTTGTGTAAGTCGAGCTAGGATGTCTTCATGACAAGATCTCTATAGTGACCGAGTGACTCAAGGGTGAGTCACCATGTTTGTGTTGGGGGCTTTTTGGGAACAGGTCCCTTGGGGGCCAATTTTGGGGTTAAAAACCCATGTTTTGGGGTAGAAGGCCCGACGTTTTTATAAAGAAATGTAAAGTCTCTGCATTTTGTGGTCATGGAGTGTGAATATATCTAAAGTCAAAAAGGGTTTTCCGCCCTTAGTCCAGATAGGTTGTGTCGGATTTGGATATCTTCCCTTGGTCCGCGGACCATGGGATTATATAAAGAGGAGGTCTTAAGAGGACTATAGGGGAGTAGAGAAGAAGAAAAAGTGAAGTAGAAGTACTTGATGAGTCTGTAAAGAGCTAAGAGTGAGAGTCTTAGCGTACGAAGAGGATCTGTAGCTGAGTGTGCGGACCCCTACAACTGTGTGCATAGGGCAGATCGAGTTTGTATTGAGAATCTGAATGATCAATAAAGAGAAGTGTTCTGAAATTACTATGTACTTTCCATGTGTGTGTGAGTTATTTTATTTCTACTATGAATGATGCATTTATGCTATGTTGAATACTGGGGTTATGAATTAATGTTGTATTGATGCGCAAATCTATGTATTTCACTCTGTCGTATGAATGCAAGTAAGAATATATGTTACGAAAAGCTAATCGTAATGCATGTTAAAGTTAAACAATACTTAAGCTAATCTGGGTAGACACATAAGTAAGGATAATTACAGAGGTGCATAAGCACCTGATCTGTCTATTTAGGGTCCACGAAGAATGATTAGAGACTTCCATGGAGGCTCCAAGGATGAATAAGAGAATTATATTAATAAGCCCTAAAGAGCTTATCAATCTGCGCAAAGGAAGAGTGAAGGTCTAAAAATCGACATCATAGACATCTCACAGTGTGGAAACTTGGTTCCTATTTCCCCCCATACAATATGGGTCAGACATCAGTCTGTGCTCCGTGGATTGATGCCGAAAGGGCCAATAGTGTAGGGATTTTCCTTGCTGCTTAACATTGAACCTGGGTCAGGGCTCATCAAGCCAACATAACACTCACAATTACATTATGATTTTATGGAAGTGCTTGCTATCTCTTTACTTTCATCCAATTGGTAAATTACACTCATGCTACACACATCCCAATAATTTAATGAAATCAATTATGCCACATCACCTTGTTAACAAATAGTTAAGTTACATATATGTTGGTATTTCTAATAATGTAGCAAAATGGATTACAACATATCATCCCCACTTGCATGTTAGCTCTTCTCACCTCACAAGGAATGGTATCCCACCCTTTTAGTCTTATCCTCCAACTTGATACGTTTATTTATGGGACTTTTCCCATAGGGATCCAAAGGAAAATTTACCCAAAAGAGGAAGGTATGGGTTTTGATGTTTCATAGTGTATTCTTTAGAAACACATTAATTGAAATTGAACATTGATATTGATGATAGTAGTAATATTTCGATCAAATAAATTATATCAAAAAAATAAATTAATTTTATTTTTTGAGATATAAATTTAAAGTTAATTGTATTCATATAGAGGGTGATGCTTCTGATAATTTTTACTTTATTTTATTTCATATAATATAATGATTCAATAAAAATTATCATTTAATTTTATATATATATAATGAATTGATAGTTTAAAATAATATTATGGCTTAATCATAGAGATATAACATTTTAGTTTATTTATTATTAGTTTATATTGTTCTATTTGTGTTTATTTATTATTAATATATATTTATCTTGATGGAATTTAGAGGGGTCGAAATTCTTTAGATGCAAATTTTTTGCAAGATAAAATTTGCGGAAAGGTTTGCATCTATTGGTATTTGATATCGATTTGATCCACTTCAAGACTTGATGGATCTAGAACTAATATGAATCTAAACCAATTTGCATTTTAAACTATAATTTGTTATAATGTCCTTTAAATGTTGAAGTGGAATTATAAAAGGCTTGCTTGTCATGTTTTCTAAGGATACAAGATTCACATTGCTTCATGTTCCTTGGACCAGTGGTGGGCAAGCCAAAAGCACTGTTTTTATTCATCACATAAAGACTGTCATAATTGATGTACACAAATATAACATACCACAAGAGATTAGAGGACATTGTACCTTCATCAAGGTGTGAAAAATACGTACAATTATGTACCTATCTAGATGTCCCTTTCAACTTCAATATTTTCTCATCCTCCCATCTTGCCAAGATGACCATGTTGTCGAAATACATCCTTATTTCAACTTTTCCATCAAACTTGTGAATGGAATGGCCTTGTTATTGAATATGCAATGGAGACGACAAGTTCCTCTATAACTCAAGAAGATAGGTAACATTATTGTCCAATATTTTTTATTCAATGTTTAATTTTCTTCATGGAAGCATCATTTTAAAATGATTCTATATAGAAATCTGTCATCCATGAATTTTGACCCAAGATGTTTTATAACATCATTTTCCCTTCAAAATGTTTTGTATCCTTGATGATGGTAACAATATATTCTGGAACCTTCATTAACCATGATACATTTTCATCATAATTATTGACAAAATATAGAAGTAATAGACTAAACCTTTTTCATATTCTTCTATATAATAAAAAAAAAAATTGCTGAAATTTTAACCTAGCCACCTTTAAAATAGGGAAGTCTAATTATTCGACGTTTTTGTCTTTTCATAAAAAATATAATTCCTGTTAAAATTGCTATATTTTATTACTTGACCGAAAAGGGAAAATAGAGAGTTAATGAGTGGAAAAAACATCAAGCACATGATCTAAACTATAACCTAGTCAATAAGTGAGAAACACACGTAACCCAATCAAAAAGTGAAATCACCAATACATATGGTGTTTCCAATTGTTGCATTCTTCTCCTCTCCGCTTGACATGTGTGCGCATCAGTTTCTCCTCAACCTTGCTACCACCATAATTTCATCTGAAAATGGATAGGTTTGACCCTGTAGTTTCAAACTTTGGCTTAATAATGGTCAAGAGTTGTTCGATATCTATTAAAAGTATCATAATATCTATAAGCTCTATCTCAAAAGGCCTCTTCGTTAATTTCTCCAGTTTATTTTCCCAAATGTGGAGTTTGATTTGATTTTGTGCCAGATTATGTTGTATTAATATTGTCTACATCCTATGAAGTCTTAAATATTGCTTCTCTTAAAACTATGAAATCATTTTGCTTCTCTTAAAAGTCTGAAATGAGGTGGTTGTGGGAATCAGTAACTTGCACGTCAATATGAGAAATTTATGAGAGTAGCACTCATCTTAATGCTCTCGAGATCTTAGTACTCTAAAAAAGTGAGTGGAGGTGGCAAGGAAGCTTGGGAAGCTACAAGAATATATGGTGAAGTTGAAGCCAAGGCAATAAAGCAGTTTAAGGAGATTTTTCAGGACCATAATCCCCCCCTCAGTTCCTCCATCCTGTTTACTATTTCTCATATCTGGATAGAAGTATGTATGAACAATATCTTATTATACAAAATTCATAATTTCTTGTTTCAGTCTGTTTATGGAAGGATGTTGATTAACTAGTTTGTGTTGGTAGATTACATTCTCTAAAGATTGTTTGACTCCCTATAAGGACACAACAGTGACAAAGAACAAGATCATTTTTGAAGGGGTCCTCACATCTATCATTGGAAAAAGTAGTGGAGTGTCTATCGCCAAGACTTCAATCATAGGTTGGGTCTCCATGATGGTAACTGCATAGAATTAAAATTCATTGTATGTGAATATATGAAAATTTTGCATTGATACAATTTAGAAGTTCCGGTGATCCACATGTTTTTTCTTGTGTGCATTGGGTGCAATGAATGTGGACAGTAACATAACCATATGAACTTAAAGGATAAAAGGTGAGGGTGGGTATGTACAGTTTCATAGAATATTGAAATATTCAAATCCCTAGATTTTCTACCTTGAAACTTGGAGCTTTTAAACATGGAAATGCATCTTTATTTGATCAATTCCATAAAAAAACCTTTTCTCAAGCACATATCAGACCAAGATTTAGATGGGTCTATGTTGGATCTATGAACTCCATTGCAAGAAGTAGAAACCAACCTCCTAATTTTTGGGCGAATCAAGATTGAAACTCCTCACACCTATTGCTTTACAGGTTCTCAGGTAAATTTTAGATAGGAATATTGAAACCTTGAGCTTCTGAAAATGGAAATGATGTTTTAATTAATGGATTCTATTAAAAATTATTTCTCAGCCATTTACTAAACTGAAAAAAATAGAGATAGGTGATTAATTGAAATTATCAAATTGGTTAGAAATTTTGGGAAATAATTCATGGCACAGTGGGATTCATTATTCCCTGAAGTATTTTTAATCTCTATAAGTTTTAAAGAAAAGGAGAATAAAACCATCTAAGGGTTTCTCACTTTTGTTTTCTAAATTGAGCTCACCCTGCATTTGATCCTCCATCCCCAACTTTCATTCAAGGAAAGTGGCCCAAAACAAGAACCACTCTTGAAAATAGAGGGTCATCCATATAGTGCTCCTTATGGTCGTTGCTTGTTTTATTTGGGGCAATTTAATGTAAAGATTATGCGGATCAAGAAAATGCTATAAACTATGAGCTCAATTTCCATAATAGGCTTCCTCTTATCAAGTAAAATTATCCATTTTTTATAATTATAGTCTTCATTTTGGTCAATATCAGACTATTTTCTTATACTATTCTTATTTTCACCACTGTTAGTTTAGTCATATTTCCATATCAATTATATGAAAGGGGTAGTTGAAATCATAAACCATTCAAATATTTAATTCAAGCTATTGTAATAAAAATCATATATTCTCTCTCCTTCTCTCCAATATTAATAGGTTGAATTACTATAACACACAAATCAATTCACATTCAAGTCAAGAATTTTTTTATACTTACATTGAAATCAATGCATATTGTTAATACAATTACTTTAGACTTAATGTACCATCATACATAAAATTAAAAAGAAGCATATACACTAAAATAAATGTGTTCAATGCAAGCAATCATATATGATTAGAAGAAAAATTCTACAATGAAATCAATGAATCTGATACAAGATATCAAATAGGATTAGAAAATAACATCTACATTGAAAAGAAATGCATCTAATGCAAACAATCAAATAGAACTATAAATCAACATCTACTTGAAAATAAATGCATCTAGTGAAAGAAATCAAATATAATTAGAAATACACATCTACACTGAAATCAATGCATCTAGTGCAACAAATCAGATAGAATTATAAATTAACATCTACACTAAAATCAATGCATCTAGTGTGAGCAATCATATAGAATTTGCATTTATATTGAAATAAATGCATCTAGTACAAGTAATCAAATATGAATATAAATGAACATATACACTGAAATTAATGCATCAAGTGCAAGAAATCATATATCATTAGAAATCAGCATCTACACTAATATTAAGTCACCTAGTGCAAGCAATATTATAGGATTATAAATCACAGTCTACACTAAAATCACTGCATATAGTGCAAGAAATGTTCTTCCCTCTCTCCCCTTCTGTCAATATTTATTTCTCCTTCTATCTCTCCTTCTTTACCTCTCTATCTCACATCCAAACATACACACGTTCTCTCCATCTCTCCCACATCACTCCATCTATCTCTCTACTTTTCTCTCTCTATGTCTTTATTCTTCCCTCCCCCACTCCCCTTCCAACTCAAAATATTTGTCCCTCCCTCTCTTCTCCTCTCTCTACCTCCTTCTCTCCCCCCTCTCTCCTCCTCTCTCTCAAGTCCTCCCTCTCGTCCTTCCTCTCTCTCCCTTCCTCTCCTACCTCCCTCTCTTGCCCCCAATCTCTCTCTCTCTCTCTCTCACACACACACACACACACACACATTTTCTCTCTCTTTTCCCTCCAACCATGTCACTATCTCCTTCCCTCTCTAATTTTCTCTCTCCCCCTCTTTAACCCCTCTATATTTGTGTCTCGCCTTTTATATATTACCTTTCTCTCCCGCTCTCGCTCCTCTCCTTCTTTCTCTATTCATTCCTCTCCCCTCTCCTTTAGTTTAAAGCCTTCAATGCAAGAAATCAAATAGGATTAGAAATCATGATTTACACTGAAATCAATGCATCTAGTGCAAGAAATCTTATTCCTTCTCTTCGCCCTCCATCTATATCTATATCTCCCTCTGTCTCTACTTATTTGTCTCTCTATCTCACCTCCCCCCAAACACACATGTTCCTTCCCTCCATATCTATCTATCTCTCTCTTCTTCCATTTCTTCACCTTCCATATATATCTCTATGTCCATTTATCTCTCTTTTTTATCTCTATATCACCCCAGAAACATACACACTCTTTATCCTTATCTATCTATCTCTGCCTCCCTCTCCATCTCCCTCTCTCTTCCCCTTCTCCCCCTCTCTCCCCCCTTCTATCTCTATTCCCTATTGCTCTCTTCCCTCCCTCTCTTGCCATTTCCCTTATCACTCCCTCTTTCTCTCTCTCCACCTTTCTCTCTTTGTGTTGTTATTCTTACCTCCCTCTCTCCCCTTCAAACTCAATCCCTCTATCCCTTCCTCTCTACTTCTTCCTCTCCCTCTGTCTCAAGTCTCTCTCTCATCCGTCCTCCCCTATCCATTTCTTCCTACCTCCCTCTCTCTCCCTTTCTTCACTCCTTGTATCTCTCCACCTCTACTTTCTCTACTGTCTTTGTTCTTTCCCTCCCATATATATCTAGAGTTAATATTTATAATGATATATTATATATATGTAATATCAAATTTTCAATTGATATTAATTTATAATATTAATAATATAATAAATACTATATTATTTAGAATAATATTGATATGAATATTAAGCTTTCAATATTAATATTAGATTTAATGATATTTTCTACATGGGATGATAACAAAATTTATATAAAAACTACATCAAATTAATGTTTTCAAAGATTACAACTTTGACGTGCAAATATTTATGGCTTTAAATATTTTGATATATAAATACGATATGGTTTTCCTTTTAAAGATTCTTTTTACAAATATTTAATTAAAAGAAATATTAAAAGATTTTGGAGAAAGATTTTATATTCTTTATCTTGAATTTACCTTTCTACTTTGATTTAAGAAATCATATTGACTTTAGTAAAGAGTAAAGATGTTTAAAGTTTTACCTAATTTATAATTTTAACGTGGTTAATTTTTTTTTGAAGGTAAATTTAAGATCTATTCATATTCAACATATATATCAAAAACATGAGTTAATTGTATTTGAGACATTATTTATATGTTTTGTATGGTTATTTAGTTATTTATTTTTTAGATTTTTATTTTGGCCCACATTAACTAAAAATTTATGTTTGTGGAGAGATAGACAAAGTACACATCTCCCAATTAAATATATAATTTTAACTATTTGGAAAATATGTATGAATAATAAATAGCCACAAAATATAAAATACCATAAAATAAAATATTTAAAATATTTTTATTTAATCTAAAATTTGTCCAATAGTTTAAGAAAATGCATTAATATTGATTGGTTCAAAAATATAAATACCATAAAACATGATATTCAAAATATTTTATAAAGCTTAGAATTGATCCCCATATATATACATTTTTCATAAATATGATATGAATGTCCAATTTTTATTAATATTTTGATATTTAACTATACAAAACATATCTATAATCATAATATTCATAATCATTTTCTAATATTAATAAATATGTTTTATGATAAACATATTCATTTTTATTTATAAATAGATTAAAATATAAATATTGCCTCCAAAAAACTATAATATTTTATAAAATTTAAAACTAGTTTATTATTCAAAATACATATATTTCAAATTGTTTCGGATATCCTTGGACATGTGATCTCAAGTAGGGTTTCAGTATGAGAACCCTAACTCCCCTGCCACAAACCTACGGTTGCAGCGATCCCTTCACCTGCACCTACCTCACTCTAGACTTCTGACAGAGGCATGAGTACACCTGCTAGGAGGGGTGGAGAGATCCCCTCCTACAAAAATACAGCGGCTGGCAAAATAAGAAGTCAGGAAGAAGTGGTGGTATGAAATCATGGTGGAAATGACAAAGGCCTTCCTATCCTCAATGTCCAGTGGCAAGCATGCTTGTGTGGGTAGTGTCTTCCACGGGTTGCCAAAAAAATGCAATTTGTCATACCCAACAACAAGATGGAGACATATAAGAAGTACATGAAATAACATGCACTAATATGTAAATTTATTGGGGCTTGGCCAATAGAAAGGGACTTGGTGAAATGGTCCAACAAAAATGGCATCCAAAAGGTCATATTGAGCTCAAGCTAGGGGCTAAAAGCTTCTTTACCATGATTTTCACCAATATGGAGGAAAAATAAAGGGTTTTAAAAAATGGACCATACTTTTTTAAAAATGGAGGTCTCTTTATGAGGCATTGAAAAGAATGCTATAATCCTAATGAGGACAAAATCTTAGCAGCACCAGTCTAGGTCAATTTATTTTCCTTACCAGTAGACTTTTGGGATCCAGAGATCTTTGCAGGGATTGGAAACTCCATTGGGAACTTTTTTAAGGTTGTATATTCCACATAGCGGGGAAGATATACCTCTTATGCCCAGATCTACGTCTAAATGAATATAACTAAGACTCCCTGAATTTGTTCAGCTTGCATACCATGATGACGTTTGGCAGTTATCCCTAGACTAAAAGCATATACCCTTCACATGTCTTATATGCCACGAGTATGCACACCTATTTCATGAATTCCCTCTCAACCAGTTTGAACCTCAAGAAGCACCCAACGTAAACATCTAGACCAAAACAAAATAGGACATGGAGGATTTTCAAGAAGTTCAAAGGAATAAACTAAACCATAGGAATCAGAAAACTCCCAACCAACCTCCAAGTAGTAAATGCTTGTGAAATAACAATCGATATGACATCCCGCGGGAGGAGGAGGAGGGTATGGAAGTCCTAAACAAAAATACAAGCCTAGAAAACCAACCAACCCCACAAAAGGGAGGGAACACTACAAAGAGAAAAGTGGAAGGGAAGCCCTAAGACAAAGAAGCCAGCATGCAAACATTTAATCAGGCCAACATGGAGATCGACAACCACAAGGAGGACCTCAGCATAGAACATGAAGTAATGAGAAGATTATTGAATGAGTTGGAGCATTTAGATGAGAGATTAATCGCGGAGGACCATAAACAACTCTACAATTACACCTTCCTAAAATGCAAGGCCAAGTAGAGAATGACAACTATAGACCAACCAGAGCATCTTAAATCCCAAGCAAGCCAAGTTCTGGAACAAGGATCTCAAGGGAACAAAGAGAAAAAGCGAGGAAGGAAAAATCTAAATGAATCCATAGAGATGGTAGGAGAAATGCTAGTAAACTCTGGAAGGGTGGTGCCACTGTCGGTAATCTTCCACCAGCTTAGAAAACCCCTAAAATGATAATTGCATCATGGAATGTAATAGGCCTCAACAACATGGGCAAACAAATGTATTTGAAGGACATGCTCAAAAGAGATAAGCTAAGTATTATGGTGATACAAGAAACATACATTGTATAAAAAAATCTAAAGGAGATTTTGAAGAGTTACAAACCCCATTATGAAGCACTGGCTCAAGATGCCAAAGGAGGAGCTGGAGGTCTAATTATCTGACATAGCCCTGTTGAAATATTATTCGAGGATTGGTTTAGCCTCCTAAGAATACTCATAGCAAAATTTTTCCATATTGGATTGAGAGATTGGGTCATACTGACAGGAGTTTATGGGCCTCAAATGTTAGGAGAAAAAGGGGATTTCCTCTAGAAAATCACAAAACTATGACAATTGTATCCAAATGATCTCCAGATAGTAGGGGTGACTTCAACATGATATCATCACTAGAAGAGAACAAGGGAGGAATTTATCAAACAAAGGAAAACATGGAAGAATTCAGGGATCTCATGATGGATTTGTGCCTTGCAGATCTGTCAACGAATAATAGAGTCTACACCTGGAACAATAGAAGGAGATGAGTCCACCAAATCACATGAAGTTTGGACTAGTTCTTGACCTTGGAGAATGTGACCACTGGGTATATCTTCTTTGATTCCTAGATCCTACCTTTCATGCGATATCATCACTAGCCAATCCACATGGAGATCACTTTAAAATTAGGTCGTGAGAAATTCCCCTTTATATTGGAAGCCTTCTATTTAAGGAACCATAACTTCATGAAGAAAATAGAAGGGTGGTCGCATAGCAAAGAAGAGCAAGGAAGGAACCACATGCATACCTGTTAAAAGAGCTCAAAAACACTATTGATAAATGGAACTAGGAAGAGTTTGGCCACATCATGAAAGACCAACACCAGCTATCCAATAAGATGAAAGATCTCCAATAATAAATCATCCAGCAAGGCAGATCCAACAATCTTGTGGAAGAGGAGGGTCGATTAATCAAATAATTATAAGAATGAAGAAAGAAGGAATAGATATTATGGAAGAAAAAATCAAGGGTCAAATGGTTGTGTGAAGGAGAACGAAACATTTTGTTCTTCCAAAAAGCCATGATTCAACATTGACGATATAACTGGATCTAGTCTTTAAAAGACGAAGTTGGGAATTGAGTGGTCCAACATGAGGAAGTGGAGGACTTGGTTGTGAATCACTTCAAATCCCTCCTTTCTAAACCATCCCACAACCGAATAGAGGCCATTCAAGGATTACAAGAAACATTCCTCATCCTATCTTAAGGGACCAGAACTTAGCCCTCATGAGAGCAGTAACATTGGAAGACATTGAGGAGGTGGTCAAAGGAATGGTGAAAAAAAGAGCCCTGGGATTAGAAGACTTTATGATGCAATGTTTATAGACCAAATGGAGATTTATAGTGCACGATATCCTAGAAGTGGTTGAAGAATCATGACAAAACCAAAAGGTATGTCCAATCTTAAATGCAACTTTCATTACTTTAATTCCTAAATCTTCCAAATTTCAAGATCCCTAAGGTTTTAGACTCATTGCACTCTGCAATGTCATCTATAATATTATATCCATGGTTGGATGAGGCACTAGTAAATCCATGGTCTCTTGTAACCAAGGTGTCATCCAGAGTGGAGGTATCGAGTCACATCGAATGAATGTCGCGGACCATCGAGAAGCTTCGTAACATATGACCTAGGGTGTGGGGAGAACCCATATCTTAACCTTAGGATCAAAGAAATATTAACCATACAAACATCTACCACTAAATATTAACAATGTTTTCATACAACCCAATTATATCTTAACAGTATGAATGGAAGTGATGGTAGATTGTAATAGACTCTAAACTATTAAAAACCTTTATGTTCATAAAATAAAATATAAAATATCACTCATGCGTTACCATGTAACTGTTGTGTATAATTTTTATTTATTTATGGTGTATGTGAGAACATGTTACATGTGAGACCAACTCGATGGATAATCTCTCCTAAAGTATGAATATTCAAAACCCATTCATCCTTATTTTTCTAAAACGTTTCACAGATTTTAAATTTAGATATTTACATTAATTTTAAAAATTATATAATATTAATCATATCTTATTTATTTAACAAATAAGTTATATATTATAATTTAAATACATTTAATGGTGAAGAAAATGTG
>APFE030474036.1:95381-111277 GCA_000404065.3 Pinus taeda | reverse complement strand
ATATAACATTTATGTAAATTAATATTTTTTTATTAAATTCTTCAAATTCTATTATTATAATAAATATATAATTTTATCCATTTAAATATGTATCAATAATAAATGGTTACAAAATATAAATACCATAACACATAATATTTAAAATACCTTTATTGAGTGTATCTATTTAAAAATAAATGGTATCAATAGAAAGTGATTCCAAACTATCAATACCATAAAACATTATATTTAGAATATTTTTATAAAACTTAGAAATGATATAATTAAAAATACCTATTTTTATTAATATTTTGACTATATATAAACATATTTATAAGTCATAATATTTCTATAATATTAATAAATACACTTTATGATAAACATATTCATTTTTACTTATCAATAAATTAAAATATAAATATTGTTCAATAATATTATAAGTCTTTATAAAATTTAAGATTAGTTTATTATTCAAAATAATAATATTTCATGGTGCATATTTCCACTTTCAAGGAGTAGTCTAAGATACTTGTCTTTTAAAACTACCACTTAACTAATAAATCATTCTAATCAATAATTGAATCCCATCATAATTTTTCACATATAAACATTGTTTAAACTATTTTAATATCAACAATTTATAAAAGTAGAGACAATTATTCCAATACTCAAGAGACCAATGCCCAAAATGAAATTCATGGATAAAAAAACTAAATACAGAAAAGAAAGGAACTTCATAGAGATATAATGAATATCCTAAAGGCTTTTCCACCTATTTCATGTTCTCCCACCCATGCTTGAAAACCATTAATAAAATGTTAAAAGAAATAAGTAGATTTAACTATATAATTTTATTGTCATATATCATTAATCTTATAAATTTAAATGTATTATTTTATTTATTTAATTGATTTTAAAAAAATAATTAAATTAAATAAATGCTAAAATAATTTTAAAAAAATAAATATAAATTAATTAAAATAGATAATAAGATAATTGTTTTATTGTATTTATTAAAACAATGAAAAGTTTTATCATAATTTACTCGTCAAATCAATAGCGAGGGCAATTATTATTGGCTACTATAAGTAAATGTATATCAAGTCATCACCATTATTCAAGTAAAACAATGCCACTTAGAATAATTTATTAATACTCCATAAAGGGGTAGGATTTAGCTCTTGTAGAAATTATTTTTATTTCAAAAAAATAAAAGTAATTTATATCCTCTTGAAATTGAACATTTTTTTATTTAGAACAATTCTACTGCGAAATAATCTATAAAATAAAGGAATAAGTGAAGTGTGTCTAGTGAAAAGAGGAGAAAACAAGAGAGAGATCCATTTTAAGTGGTATGGTTGGTGTTGACCCAAGATATTCAAACAAAGCATTGTTATGATAAGGCATCATATTAGACTATGATATCAATAAACCATGGTATTAGACTATAGAAGCCATGGTATTGGATTAATTGGTCCATTGTATTATATTTATGCATGATATAATAATGATTTATAATCATATTCCGATTTACCAGCTCTCACAGATGGCAGCCCCAAAAACCTACTGCACAAAGATGGTGGAACATTTTTAAAAATTATTATAGGGAGGAGCCCAACAAGTAAAGAAGTGGGATTTGGTATCATGGCCCAACATAACTGAGACCAAGATGGAAGGAGGTCTGGGTCTCCAAGACCCTTATACTTTGAATCAAGTAATGGGAGCCAAATTATGGTGGTGTTGGATATAAGGCATACCTGACCTCTGGAATATGGACATAAAAATACAACATACCAACTCGAACAGAAGATATCATCAGATATCATGACGCATCTAAATGCTTATAAATTTGGAATATGGAAGTCAAAAACAAATATCTCATACAACAACTTGTCTTCTACGAGATCAGAAATGGGAAAATGATCTTATTTTGGCAAGACTCATGGCAACAACGAGATAAATTTCTTGGGAGATAAGACTTAAGTGATCTCTTTCTATACATAAATGGAAGGAACTTTGATATGGTAGATCAGTATTGGGAAGAATAATTGTTCAGTGAAGAATGAAGGAAATGGAAGGAATGCATGGATTAGCCCCAGGCCCCTGAGTCGAAAAAATGGAACCAGATGGATTGGGAACTAGAACCCAGGAAGCTCTCTATCGTAAATGGACTAGACATCCTAAGATGGGGATATAATATGAAAGACACTTGTATTATTAAGGAGGCATATGATCATAGGACGTGTCGCAAACAGAGGCGTCACAATCTCATTTGGAAAATGATTTGGAAAGGAGGTTGTTGGCCAAAGATGGCCTACTTCATATGGTTTTGTGGAAGGTGAACAGATGTTATATGGATTTGTCACCTCTCAGGAGATTTTGCATTCCTTGAAGCATCACAAATTCCAATGGCATGATGATAAAACTAGACCTCTCTAAAACCTACAACCAATTAAATTGGGATTATCTAAAAAATGTTCTCAAGTCCTTCGAGTTTGATCAGAGATTAATTAATTGGATCTTCCTTATGGTGTCCTCCCTTGTTTACTCCATTATCCTTAAAGGTTCCCCCACCTAAACCTTTAACCCATCACATTGGCTCCACAAAGGTGATTCCATATCTCTGTTCCTCTTCATCATTGTTGCAGAAGGTTTAGGCCATTATCTAACGACAAAAGCTCGAACCTTTCATCTGAGGGGCTTGAGACTATGGGACAATGACCTCCCTATCACACACCAAATTTTTTTGGATGATATCAAGCTTTTCTGTGCGAGAAGCTTGCCAAATAAATGAGGTCCTCCTAGCCTTTATGGATGCATGGTAAATTAATATTTTTTTAAAATTCTTCAATTCTATTATTATAATTAAATATATAATTTTATCCATTTTGAAAATATGTATCAATAATAAATGGTTACAAAATATAAATACAATAACATATAGTATTTAAAATACTTTTATTTAGTTTATATATTTAAAAAATAAAATGTATTAATAGAAAAAGGCCATAAAACATGATATTTGGAATATTTTTTTAAACCTTAGAAAATAACAATAATACAAATATCCACCTTTTATTAATACTTTGACTATATAAAACACATAAATAGTCATTGTTGGACACCTAATCCTCTAAGAGTTGGTGTGAAAGCTGAATAGACTAAGGAAGTCCAAGGGACCACTTGGAATATGAATCCAAGGGTCACACCATGTACTATAAATGTATATCATTTGTTAATAATAAATTTACTCTCCTACTTATCTTTCCTATTTTGTCTCTGCCATGTGTGTGTTTAACATGGTATCAGAGCCATGATGTGTGGCCTGTGTAGTTTGTTTGATGCCTTAGGTAGAAAAGAAAAAAAATGGCATGTTGTTATTCCCTGTGTAGCTGGTCTGAGCTACCTTGAATAGCGTTGGCTTGCTCTTCATTACTTGTAACATTCCATGCATACCTAACGCTCCAGATCACTTTGCCTTCTTGTGGCCTTCCCGCGTGTCAGAATTTTCATTACTATGCCACTCATTTTGTCAGCTATCCTATAACAGTGAATGTAGAATGATCCATTGTTAGAAATAGGTTCATTGTATGCTATTAAGTCTTCCTAAATGTATCCAGAGATATTCCATCACTGATTTGACTAACTCCAATCTTATTAAATTTACAACATTTATTGGAAGAATTGCAATGCTACTTGAATCTTGGATCGCCAATTTGACTACTTCCAAGCTGCCTTTTATCATTTCTACAATTTCTTTGTTTGAGCCGCAAGTTCTTGTGTAGGTGAAAAAATTAAAGCTTGAACCTCTCGTATAGAGGTTTCGATTATCTGATAGATCGTGAGGGCAATCATGGAGGTCTTTCCAGTACCAGACTGGGCCTATGCAATAACATCTCTACCGTTGATGATAAGCATCACTGCTCTCTGCTGAATGGACGAAGGCTTCTCAAATCCATACTGGTAAATACCTCAAAGGAGGTCATCACAGATGCCCATCTGATCAAAACCAGAGAATGCTTCAACTCCCAGACTCGTTTCGAATATTAGGTTTTCATCATTAATTGCATTAGGGTTCTACCGTCCATTGTTGTTGTTATGGTTCCTACTGCTGCCTGTGGCAACCATTGATTCTAAAATAAACACACCTACAAAAAATAACAATAGAAAAATCCAATAGATTACCAACAGATCACTAGAAGAGATCAATATCAATACTCGTCTTGTGTTTCCCTCACTCTCATTACAAAATTCGAATGCGAGGTGTTTTGATAAGAGATGAAGTGATTGATCCCGTAAAGTACAAAGGCAAAGTGAGATGCAGACACTCTATGAGAGTCTCATATATGTCATGGTTGAGCAACTGCATAACTCCCCACTCCCTGCTCACCTCCGCCACGTGACAATTGATTTGATCTCCTCGTCCGCGGAATCCCATCTGGCAACATCTACCACTGGACTCTGCGGGCCTTCGTCTTCAACTTCTCCTTTCAAGTTGAGAACCCACTCGGTAGGCCTCTCCTCCACCAGTCTCACGTACTCAGGAGAAATTGCAGCCAAGCCGCTCAATACAAGGCTCTCCACTCGTGTTGGTGCCATAATAATTAGAAATTGGAATTCAAAATTCAAGAATCTTGGACTTGAGGCGTGCAATGTTCACAACGATGGGGTGGTATAAATAGATTGCACACTGTAACTACCACTCTTTTGTCGAAACTAGGTCAGTGGATGATGTTTCAACAATTAGCATGTACAGGTTGGTGGGGAGCTCATTGAAGGATTGATAATATGTTAACAGCTATTATGACTTCATCACCATGAGTTCAACCCCTGAATGCATTACACCCTTGCCATTCCATTATTCATATGCAGAAATTCAATTCGACGAGAAGTTGAAAGGTACGAGAAAATGTTTATTTTATAATATTCAACTATTTGAATGCCATAGTACATCATGAGGAGAAAGTTGGGCTGTATCGATTTTGCACAAAAATTTTGATCCTCAACATGATGCTGGACCGAGGTTTATCTAACCAGATTTGATACGAACCTGTTTCAATGTTCTGAGCATAGAAACCATCTATATTAACAGTGAAGTTCAAATCTACCATAGTACATTGAATGTTTATGTGGTGCATTGAATATCAAAGTCTTTTTAATGATATGAAAGTGTTTATGGTTGGAGGTGGCATATATATGTGGTAGGATGCATTGTGATAAGCAATACCTTTTACATATATGGGTCTCTATGTGTTGAAGAAAATTATAGTCAAGTTGTATAACGGTTTGGTCTCTTTATAGAGACATTGCCTCATTGCAGCATATTTTTTAGAAGACTTATATCCAAGCCACTCTATTAATTTCCATTTTTCTCTAACTTACAAAAAGAAGAGCTACTTCAATACTTTTTTGTTGTAAGTCAAAATGGCTTTAATTTATGATGTATTAGATTTATTAAATACTTTGATACAGACCAATGATGATGGGATGGTAAACATCAACAAATACACTCTCTGTGACATTCAGACCTGCCTGCATAATGCACAGGAAAAGATCAATTTTTTGCAGCTTGAATCACAACTACAGCAAGAAGAGCTACATCAAAATAGTCATCATTTTGAACCTATTTATGTTAATAATATTGAAAGAACAATCCATCAACAACAAGTCAATAATGTTACAATTCATTCAGATTTAGTACCGAATGAAGCAGCAAAGTTACATGCAGATGAAGAAGTTCAGTCTGCACTTCCCAAGCCCACCATCAGACCTTGGGAAGAGATTGTCCATCACAAGCACAAAACTGGTCTTGGATATGAGAAGGGCTTGTCCTTTCATATTCCAGACTACTTAAAGCCCATTCAGTTTCAGAGTACTGGATTCTTTCATGACAGTTCACCTCCAATTGTTCTAGATTCTGCCCCTCTTCCATAGCAACTACAACAACAACAAATTGTGAAATGCCAACACTATGACTGAGTTGTCCATATGAAAGATCATTGTTTTGATCTTCATCCATGTAAGCGCTATCATAAAACCAGTCATTCTTCAAACAGATGCTTTAGAAAGAAGTCTCCTACAAGAACAAAGATTCATCTTGGATGGATCGCTTCTTGGAAATGGGCATCAACAGCCAAGAAGATATTCCAGTCATATGTTAGAACTTGTTCTAGAGTATTGAACAGTCTTACAGTTGAGTTTTCTCCATCATCTCACCTTGTATCTGACAGGGGGGGAAATGATGGTCATCTACAAGCTTCAAAGCCACATTAGGCGAGCCTAAGCCACAACCTGCCACACCAAATTCAGAGTTGTAGCCAAAGACAAATATGCCCCTGAGCATGCCTTTAGTTGGTGATACATCTTCAAAGAATTGGGGACACTTTCACTAGTAGAAGACATCAGCTTCTTGCCAGTTTCGGAAGAGTTCCAGGAATTGCACTAAGCATTGTAGAGTTGTTGGTCATCCTTAAACCATCACAGGATGAGACTTCCCTTTTTAGGTTGAAGTTCTCCCTTTTATGCAAGGTGACACCTCCCTTTCATGGTTGAAGGTTTCCCTATTCAAAACATCAGGAGCACATCCTCTAGCAGAAGACCTGAGCTTCATGCCAGACTTGGAAGAGTTCTGGGAACTACACTAAGCGTTCCAGTGTGGTGGTCATCCTTAAACCACTGCCCTTTATACCAACATTTCAGAGAGCACATTCAGCCTAGTGCTTCCATGCATTTTTTGCACGTTTTGTATTACAACTCTCTTCTTGGACTCATACATAACCCTTTAGATTAAGGGGTGAATGTTGGATACCTAATCCTCTAAGGGTTGGTGTGGAAGTCAAATAGACTAAGGAAGTCCAAGAGACCACTTGGAATATGAAACCAAGGGTCACACCATGTACTATAAATGTATATCATTTGTTAATAATAAATGTACTCTCTTGCTTATCTTTCCTATTTTGTCTCTGCCATGTGTGTGTTTAACAGTCATAATATTTTATAATATTAATAAATATGCTTTATGATAAACATATTTATTTTTACTTATCAATAAATTCAAATATAAATATTGTTCAATAATATTATAAGTCGTTATAAAATTTAAGATTAGTTTACTATTCAGAATAAATATATTTCATGGTGCATATTTCCACTTTCAGTGAGTAGTTTGATATACTTGTTTTCTAAAATTGTCACTCAACTAATCAATAATTGTTTAGGATTGTAACTTTTCACATATAAACATCATTTAAACTATTTTAACATCAATAATTTCTAAAAGTAGAGACAATCGTTCCAATACTCAAGAGACCAATGCCCAAAATGAACTTCATGGATAAACAAACTAAATATATAAAAGAAAAGAACTTCATAAAGGTATAATGAATAGCCTAAAGGTTTTTTCACCTCTTTCATGTTCTTCCACCCATGCTTGAACACCATTAATAGAATGTTAAAAGAAATAAGTAGTTTTAATTATATAATTTTATTTGCATACACCATTAATTTTATAAATTTAAATGTATTATCTATTTTATTTAATTGATTTAAAAAGGAATTAAATTTAAGAAATTCCAAAATAATTTAAAAACAATGAATATAAACTAATTAAAATATATAATAAGATAATTGTTTTATTGAAATGACGAGTTGAGCAGGGGAGACGAAGGTTGCGACGTGGGAGCGACCAGGGTTTCAGGTTACGGTGGAAGTTTTCCCCATGGATGGGAGTAGAGGAGGGAGCTTCACTACCTCCTACAAGGAGGCAGTAGCTAACAAGAGCAAGATACCTCCGGATAAAGGCAGAGGGAAAGCTAAGGAAGGAAGGAGAAATAGAGAAGAGGAAACAGAAGGTTCCAAATCGGAGGAGAATGATGGCACAAAAGGCAAGGAGGAAAATGACAAAAAACAGAGAAAAAAAGACAAAAATCAGAAGGGACTGTATAAACCCACGGCTAAAATCACTCGTATAGTAGTATTAAATAATCCAGCACTACAAACGCATAGGGAGCACATGCAGACTTATGCAATCATATGCAAATTCATGGGGTTATGGCCCATTGAAAAATCTTTACAAACTTGGATCAGATACCACTTGAAGCTCAAAGGGAGCATTGATTTTCATCTAGGGTCCAAGCATTTTTTCACTGTGGTGTTTGCCAACATTGAGGATAAATACAGAGTGTTTGAAGGTGGGCCCTACTTCTATGCAGCGGCAGGGCTCTATATGAGGCCATGGATAATAAATTTCATTCCTAAGAAGGAAACTTTTACTTCAGTTTTAGTTTGGGTAAGACCCTATTCTCTACCTCTTGATTATTGGCAAACAAAACCACTAGCTGCCATAGGCAATAAATTAGGAAGGTTTGTCAAAGCTTCTGAAGCCACAAGGAGGGGAAAATATACCTCCTTTGCAAGGATCTGTGTGGGGATGGATCTATCTAGAGCTCTTTTGGATGAAGTTATCTTGGATTTTTTTGATGAGGAATGGGTGCAGACAATAGACTATGAGCATATTCCATTTAGATGTTGTAGATGTCATGAACATGGCCACTTTCTAAGAGACTACCCTCTCAATAAAGCAGAAAACAAAAGCAAAACTAACATAATGAAAGACACAGACAACTTTCACAGAGTGGTTCATAAAAGAAAAAGTGGCAAAAAAGGACCAAAGCAACATCAAGCAAGGGTGACAAATGGCCAGTCAAAATCAATTCCAAGTTCTCGAAGAGGATGAAGAAATAGTAGTAGAAGATTAAGTAATGAAGGAAGGTTATGGGAAGAGGGAGAAGGATGAAGATAATGATCAGATATAGGAAAATGAAAAGCAGAAAGGAAACATGATGAGTGATTTAGAACTAGAAATGGATCAGGAAATGAACCAGAGTGAGATGGAAATGGAGGAAAATGAGCTGCAGGAGATTCTGGACAGAGAAAACCTAGATCTAGAAGGGTTCTTGAATCAGGGAACTACGGAAGGGGTAGAATCACTACCCCAAGAAGAGATCAATAGAATAAAACAGTTATTCCTATGGAAAACTCAGGCAAAGGGTTTGGAGGAAGTAAACAACATTGAAAGATAGAGTAACGAAGGAGTGAAAGCAGTAAAAACAACTCCAGGGCTAGCACCAAGAAATCCAAGAAGAAAAGAGGCAGAAAAAAGTAGAACGAGTTACTGATGGAATGTGGAAAGCTCATGGTAGACTCAGGTAAGATGAAAGATGTAACCAGTTACTCCTTTACCAATCTTTAATTATGATTTTCACAACTTGGAATATTAGAGGTCTAGGTAGCAAGAGAAAACAAAGAATGTTGAATAACAGAATGAAATAAGCAGCTCTGGATATAATTTTTGTCCAAGAAATGAAATGCTCTGTTCAAAAGTTAAGGAAAATCCATAGTAAATGGCTCAACAGATTTGAGTTTCTAGAAGTTAAAGATGAAAACTCAGCAGGGGGTATCCTCACTCTCTGGAACCCCCAAAAGGTTGGAATAATCGATGCTGAGGCATCAAGGAACTATTTATCAGTGGTCAAACAACCTGTAGGAGACAAGGACACTTATCTAGTCACGAATTTTTATGGCCCTCAAAGGTTGTATGACAAAATTAGGTTTTTAGATTCCTTGGTGGATCTCTAGGTCAGACATGTAGGATTACCTTGGGTCATAGGATTCCAGTCAGAGAAAACATGGGGTACAAGAGCTCTAAACAAGGATTACTCAGCCTTCCAAAACTTTGCAGAAAGCATGAAGCTAGTTGACACTGAGACAAACAATGGCCTCTGCACTTGGAATAATAAAAGAGGAGAGGATTCTCAGGTAGCCTCCAAGTTAGATAGATTCATGATCACTGAGGATCTCATGCTTTTAGACAAGGAAATAATTGCAAGAATTCTCCCTTTTGGAGGCTTAGATCACTGGCCAGTTCAAATGGAGATCAAGGGCATAGGCACCCCAAGAAATTGACCTTTCAAATTTATAAAAAATTGGTTTTCACACCTAGATTTTATTAGCAACATTGGAAAATGGTGGGCGGAAGATTTGAAGATTCAAGGATCATCAATGTTCTTGCTACACAAAAGATTAAATCACATCAAGATGAAGCTAAAAGATAGGAACAAGAATTTATTCAGAAATATTTTTGCAGGTAAGGAATCTGTTGAAAATAAAATTCTGGAGCTCAACCAAGCTTTGATCAAGGAAGGTTTCGATAAGAACAAAAATGATCAGGTAGAGAAATATCATCTAGAATGGGAAAAGTTGTGTAAACAAGAGGAAATATTTTGGAAACAAAAATCAAGAGTTCAATGGCTAAAGGAAGGAGAGTGCAACACAAAAAATTTCCATAGATCCACCATTGCTAACAAGACTTACAACAGGATCTCATCGATCAAGGACGAGGACGCGTAGATCCATCAATCCCATGAGGAAATAGAAGCAGTATTAGTTAAACACTTCCGAGGTATTTCCTAGGAAGATATTATAGTAAGGGAATCTTTCATCAAAAACTTCACTAAACACATCCCTAAGTTGGTATCCAGAGAGGACAACTGTAATCTCAACAGACCTGTAACTAAAAAGGAGGTCAGTGAGGTTCTCAAGGAAATGAAAAATGGAAAGGTCCCTAGTTCGAATGGATTCAATGTGGATTTCTTCAAAGTTTGATGGAACATTGTCAAAAAGGATATTGTAAGGGTAGTGGAAGATTCCAGGCTAAACAAAACCATTTTGAAAGCTCCCAATACCTCCTTCACCGCCCTAATTCCTAAACAGGATAATGCTCAAACACTAGAGAAGTATAGGCCCATCGCCTTATGCAATGTATTTTACAATATAATTTCCAAGGTAGTGGCCAACAGACTCAAACCTTTGCTACCTATGCTTGTTTCGGGGGAACAATTTGGGTATGTGGAAGGCAGACAAATTCTAGATAACATCATTCAAGCTCACGAGGTGGTTCACTTGTTGACTAGTAAAAGGAAAGCGGGTATGATAATGCAATTGGACATAGCCAAAGCATATGATAAAGTGAACTGGACATATATCAAGAAAGTGCTTACTGTGTTCGGGTTTGATCCTAATTAGATCAGATGGGTAATGGCCCTAGTGACTTCCTCCAACTTCTCAATTTTAGTGAATGGCTCTCCCTATGAAATTTTTCTTCAATCTAGAGGTCTCAGATAGGGTGATCTTCTCTCGCATTTTCTTTTCATCCTCATGATGGAAGGGCTAGGGTGGTCCATTAAGCATGCTAAAGTAACAAGCAAAATTTAAGGACTCCAACTATCAGAAAATGGTCAAGCTCTGACCCATCAACAATTTGTAGATGACACCATGTTATAGGGAATTCCCACAGTCAAGGAAGTGCTTGCATACAAACCAATAATGAATGACTTTTCCATGGCAATAGGTATGGAGGTCAATCTTTCCAAATAATTTTTTTTTTCTTTAACACCCACATTGCCATCTAGAGAAATGTCTCCAGAATTCTTGGCTTTCAAAGAGATTACCTCCCCTCCAGATATTTGGGAGTTCCTTTAATGGTTAAACCTTTGCATAAGAGTTTTTGGGAACTGTTAATCATCAAGATGTAAGACAAAGTCAAAAAATGGACAATCAAGTCTTTAAATCTGGCTAGTAGACTCGTTCTTGCAAAGGCAGTGCTCCAAGCTATCCCAGTCTTTATGCTATCAGCTCTTCCTGCTCCAAAAGGAGTCCCATAGCAATTTAGAAATATCCAAAGAGATTTTCTATGGGGCAAGGAGGAAACTAGGAAAAAATGGGCTTTAGTTTCATGGGAAAATATCTGTAAGCCTAAGAACCAAGGAGGCCTAGGATTAGATGATCTAGATATTCTTAGTAAGGTTCTAGGGGCCAAACTTTGGTGGCGGTGGGTTAAGGATCCTGAGGCTCAATGGGAAAACATATGGAAGGAAAAATATGCCATCTCCTGGCATTCTTCTGAGCTAATAAGAATATCTGGAAACAGGAAGGGCTCTCCAATATGGAGCAAAGCCTAGGAGAACAAAGGGGTGGTTCAAAAAAATAGTTTCTGGGAAATCATAGATGGAGATCAGGCACTATTCTGGGAGGATAAATGGCAACAAGAACCAACACTTTTGAAAGATGAATTTTCAACCTCAAGCAAGAGAAAGAAAACCAAGGATAAGTAAAGGTAAAGGAATTTTGGGAACATGCTCACAATACAGAAAAATGGAGAACATGGAAAAAAATAGATGGCAGAGAGGACAGAACCCTCAACAGCAAAGCAGAGACCCTAAAGAGGATTTTGGACCAAAGGATGATTTTATTCACTGAAGGGCAAGATCAACTAAGATGGGGTAACAACAAAGAGGGCAACTTTAATATTAAGGAAGTAAAAGGTATTCTCCTTGGGCTGGAATCCCAAGCTCCGGTCAGAATCTGGCAGAAGCTATGGAGGAAAAAAGGTTGGATGAAGATCAATCTCTTTATGTGGTTGGTTCACCATAGGAAAATCTTAACCTGGGACAATATCAGAAAGAGGGGTATGCTGGGACCCTCCAGATGCTAGCTCTGTGAAGCACAAGATGAGACAATGGAACATCTTCTCAATAGCTGCATTTTCACCTGAAGGGTATGGGACCTTTTTGCCACCATCTTCAATGAGTCTGATAGAGACAGAGATAGCATCACTAACACCATAAACAATTGGAGGAATAATTTTTTGGATTATGAGGTTCTTAACTACACCTGGGCTTTCCTGCCAAGTTTCATAATATGGAATGTGTGGAAAGAGAGAAACAAAAGAATTTTCAAAGAAGAGAAGAACTCCTCTCTACACTTATTGGAGTAGATCTTGAAACAACTAAAATAGACAGTGGGCACAATAGTTAGGGATCTCCCCAAAAATCCTCCCTCAGAAACAGAGTTGAGAATACTCAGGCAATTAGACATGCAGGGGCTCACTCCACAAGGTCTAGACAGGAAAATAATGTTAAGGGAATTGAATAAGGAATTCTAGAAAACCCCCCCCCCCCCCCAGAAGGTTTTTTCAAGTATAACATTGATGGAGCTTCAAAAGATAATCCAAGAATGGCAGGCTTTGGAGGCGTTTTAAGGGATGAAATAGGTAGCATCATCTCCTTCTTCCACTGTCATTTAGGAAAAGCTACCAACAACATGGAAAAACTAATGGCATTGGAGCAATGCTTAGAATTTCTGAAATAGGACAAATTCCATAATGTGATAATAGAAGCAGATTCATAGTTAGTCATCAATGCGGCCAAGAAAATTAGTCATGGAACAATGCCGGAAAAAGTTTCAAAACACTAGAGATTAATAAGGGTGCTCCAAAAAATTCAAGTTCATCTTCAGGGACTGCGCACACTTAGATTCAACCATGTGCACGGAAAGGCCAACAAATGGGCGGACATCCTAGCCAACCAAGGGGTCACCTGCAAGGGCAACAATAATTCGACGAGTTGGCTGGCTATGCCGCAAAACGATATAAAAGATATTTTCCATAACTAGGCAGAAGAGGACATAAAAGTGTATCAGAACATAACCAAGGAAGCCAATAAACAATGAGAAGATTCATGCAGGATTCAAAATTTTGGCCAGATAGGTCTACAGAGGATAGCTCGCCTGGGGTGGCCTCTGCTGCTATGGTCATCACACTGAGGAAAATCCCTGAAGACAAGCACTGGGTTTTCACTAACAGGAGAAAGGCTGAGAACAATAAACATTTCGGCAGCAACACTTCCCATTTTTCACAGTGTTGGGAGATTAAACCACCTCTTAGGTGGTTTTGGTGCTATCGCACCGCTCTCAAGCCAAAGGTGGTTTTGAATTCTGGGCAGCGATACCTTTCATCGCTTGACACGTGGATGAGGGATGGGTCTAAAAGCCACCCTCATCACACATTAAACTTCAATGATTTACGGGCATGCAATTTTCAACGCCACCATCCGATTTTTTTTATGTCTGATCAATGATCAGGATTGTGCAAGCGGTTCGGTGGGGTCGGAGGGTTAAATTTCTTGCTACCTTTTAAAGTGATTTGTATCTTCAGTGTAGGATTTAACAAGAAATTTGGATGGCAGTGATTTTGTATCTGATTAAGGGTTTGTTGACGCGCGTTTTTGGGGGGAAGGCTCAGGTGCCCAGCGACTCCCGTTACTTGTTTTAGTCGGTACTCTAAAGTGTTAGGCGAGAACCTTTTGGGGTTGGAGGGCTTAGATTCTGTACAACATCTTCCTATTGGTGAAACTTCGTAAGTATTGTAAACTATGTTCGATTTAATGAAAAAGAAGGCATGAATCTTGCTTTAGCAAAAACAAGATAATTATTTTATTATATTTCTTAAAACAATGAAAAGTTTTATCATAATTTACTAGTCAAATCAATAGCGAGGAAAATTATTATTGGCTACTCTAAGTAAATGTATATCAAGTCATCACCATTATTCGATAAAATAATGCCACTTAGAATAACTTATTAGTACTCCATAAAGGGGTATGATTTAGCTCTGCAGAAATGATTTTTATTTCAAAAAATAAACGTAATTTATATCCTCTTGAAATTGAACATTTTGATTTATAACAATTCTATTGTGAACTAATTTATAAAATAAAGGAATAAGTGAAGTGTGTCTAGTGAAAAGAGGAGAAAACATGAGAGAGATCCATTTTAAGTGGTATGGTTGGTGTTGACCCAAGATATTCAAATAAAGCATTGTTATGGTAAGCCATCATATTGGACTATGATATTAATAAACCATGGTATTAGAATATAGAAGCCATGGTATTAAACTAATTGGTCCATTTTATTATATTGATGCATTATATAATAATGATTTATAATCATATTCCTATCTACCATCTCTCACAGATGACAGCGCCAAAAACCTCCTGCACAAAGATGGTGGAAAATCTTAAAAAATTATTATGGGGAGGAACCCAAAAAGTAAAGAAGTGGGATTTGGTATCATGGCCCAACATAACTAAGACCAATATGGAAAGAGGTCTGGGTCTCTGGGACCCTTATACTTTGAATCAAGTAATGGGGGCCAAACTATGGTGGCATTGGATATAAGGTAGACCCGACCTCTGGAAACAAATCTGGACACAAAAATACAACATGCAAACTTGAACAGAAGATATCATCAGATATTGTCACCCATCTAAATTCTTAGAAATTTGGAATATGGAAGTCCAAAACAAATATCTCATACAACAACATGTCTTTTAGGAGATCAAAAATGGGAAAACGGCCCTGTTTTGGCAAGACTCACGGCAGTAGCGAGATAAATTTCTCGGGAGATAGGACTTAAGTGATCTCTTTCTATACACAAATGGAAGGAACTTCCATACAGAACATCAGTATTGGGAAGAATAATTGTCTAGTGAAGAATGGAGGAAATGAAAGGAACACATGGATTGGCCCCAGGCACCTGAGTCGGATCAATGGAGCCAGCTGGATTGGGAACTAGAATCCAGGAAGCTCTCTATCCTAAATGGACTAGACATCCTAAGATGGGGATATACTATGAAAGGAAATTATATTATTAAGGAGGCATGTGATCATAAGACATGTCATGGACAGGGCATCATAGTCTCATTTTGGAAAAGATTTGGAAAGGAGGTAGTTGGCCAAACATGGCCTACTTCTTATGGTGTTGTGGAAGGTCGACATACGCAAATGAATGATTCTTTGATGATTCAAATGACAAAAAATCATTTCTATATAGGAGTCTAAGGAGTCACAATATAACCCAGCCAACCTAACAATAATAATATAAAGGCACAAAAATAACAATAGAGGGATTCTGTGGGGCACAACAATATTAATAAGGGATACAACTACAATAGTAATGGGGTAATCACTAGTATTATAGGGACCTAACATGCCCCTCTCCTTTAAAAAAGTGTTGTCCTCAA
>APFE030474036.1:42615-94930 GCA_000404065.3 Pinus taeda | reverse complement strand
TGCCTATTGTTTCATTCTAATCTGTGCCAACACGAGGTTATCCTTTAAGAGTTGGAGGACTTGTTGTTGATGTTCGATGTGATGTTCCACTGCTTGAACCTTAGAATTTTCTCTAAATATGATGTGATGGATGGTGGTTGATATCCATAAAGTGCCATAAATGGGGTCATTTTTGTTGTTGTATGGAAGGAGTGTTATACCACCATTCGACCAGAGGCAACCATTTGACCCATTGTGTCTGTTTATCAGATACAAAGCAACGAAGATATCCTTCCAAACATTTGTTTACTATCTCAGTTTGTCCATTCGATTGAGGATGATAAGATGAGCTATGAGCTAACTGAGTACTGAGACAAAAAAATAATTTTGTCCAAAAATTTCCAGTGAAAATGGGATCTCTGTCACTTACAATAATCTTTGGGTTTCCATGTAGCTTTTGAATTGTTTCCATAAATGCATTAGAAATTGTACTGGCTTTAAATGGATGTGATAATGCACAAAAGTGTGCATACTTGGTAAGTCTGTCAACTACCACCATGATGACACTCTTTCCCTCAGACTTGGGTAAACCTGTGATAAAATCCATTGAAACCTCCTCCCAACATTGGCTTGGAATGGATAAAGGTTGTAATAGACCCGGTGTCTTAATTGTTTCAACTTTATTTTGTTGGCAAACCAAAAATTCCGCCACAAACTTTTGAATATCTAATTTAAGGCCATCAACAAAAAAATCCTTCTTAACCCTGTGGTAAATTTTTTAAAATCCTGAGTGCCCTCTTGAGGGAGAAGTGTGCAATTCCATAAGAATATTTTGTTTGATTTTGCAATTCTTACAGAGGTATAAGCGATCTTTGTACCATAACAAATCATTTTGCCAGCTAAATGTATCAGATGTACTGGAATCTTGTTGTAAATTTCGAATAAGTGCCCACACTTCTTCATCATTCTTCCATTCCTCCCTTGTTTCATTTATCCAATCTGGTTGGATAATAGAAATGGAGGACAACAATGATTCCACATCCTCATCCTTTCTTGAGAGTGCATCTACCACCACATTTTTCTTCCCTTTTTTGTGGATGATTTCAAAGTCATAACCCAACATCTTTGTGACCACTTTTGTTGCTCTTCAGAGGATAATCTTTGTTTTAAAAAGTATTTAAGGCTATCATGATCTGTTTTTACCTTGAAGTGTGTTCCCATTAGGTAGGGTCGTCATTTCTTAAGTGCGTGTAGTATTGCTAACATTTCCTTCTCATAAATAGCTTTGTGTAAAACCTTTCCCTTGATTGGACGACTTTCAAAGGCAATGGGTCTTTCATCTTGTATTAGAATAGCACCAATTCCATTTCTTGAAGCATCACATTCCACAATAAAGGTTTTTGTGAAGTCTGTTGTAGCTAAGACCGGTGCTTGGCATATTGCCTCTTTAAGATGTTCAAAGGCCTTTGTTGCTTCTGGAGTCCATGAAAATGCATCTTTCTTCAATAATGTTGTTAGAGGTGTTGCTATTCTCCCATAATTATTAACAAACATGCGATAATACCCTGTCAACCCGAGAAATCCTCACAGATGCTTTATGGATGTGGGAATTTTCCATTCCTTAATGGCTTTAATTTTTCTAGGGTCCACCTTAACTCCTTCATGAGATACAGTATGACCTAGATATTCCACCTCTTTTACTTTAGAGAAACATTTGGATCTTTTTGCATATAATTGTTTCTCCTCTAATAGTTGTAGCACCCTATCAACATGTTCAACATGATCCTTCTGTTATCACTCAGGGTGTTCCCTGGCTCCAGGAGGGAATACGGTCGAGGTAACCACTAACCAATCTTTTAGCTGCAGATCCTAGCCAATCTGCAACCAGAGAGGACTCTCTCTTTGTGATTTAGATTTGTTTGATTGTATATTAGGCTAGTTATTATGTACAAGTTTTGTTTGGTGTTTGGAAGGTGACATTCAATAAAATAAGGCAGTAAGTTGAGGGAAGTTTAGACCATTGGGTTGATGGAGTCTAATGGAAACGAACCTCTGGGATGGTTTCTTTGACAATAAGACAATTACAGAGCAAGATAATTAAACACAGAACAACTTTAAAGTTGAAATAAGATGAAATGTAATCAAGAAATGAAACGCAATCAAGAATATTTCATTATGTTAACAGAGGGAAATTGTATAAACATTATTAGGGAGTAGTTACGAATTACTTGATGATATTTAGAGTGAAAGAACCAGGGAGACAAGAGCAATCAAGAATTCTTGCCTATGCTAGTCCTGTAGAAAACATAAAAACTTACAGGAATTGAACATAGAGTACAGCAAAGTAAATTCTGGGTTATCCTTCTTTCCTGTAACTTGGAACATGATATTTAGATGATAAGTAAGACACAAATATAGTAAAATAAGAGTACATAAGACTTATTGATCCACGTATTAACACAAGAATTCTGCAATATATCCTTTTGCCATTGATTCCATAACCAGCAAGTTCACCAACAAAGCATTCTAGCAAATTTTATACCTGAAGAGTTCTCAAAAAACATACAGCACAGGTCCAGAATGATATTCACCAGGCAACAATAATACATATCTTTAGCAAGTATTTATAGAAGTTTTACAAAATATCCCATAGGGAAATATCTGGACATAAACTTATCCATCTACTCTGATAGAAGCAATAACTAATGTGGGGAAAAAATGCACAGCAATAACTGAGGAAATAAATGCGCTTTACTGGCTGCTGTAGATGTCCTGTTTGTTGTTGACCCTTTCACTCTGATAGTTGGTTGATGACCGCTTTGCTGATGCATTGTCCTGGCGTACTGCCTTTTGCCCCCTGTGCTTGAGTTTGTTTGAATGCTTTTAGCGCTAATTCCATCCACTGTCGATTTGATTTTCCGATATCCGAGCCATATAATGCAATTCGCTTGTTATGCAGACAATCTACAAGAAGAAAATCAAAACTACTTTAAGATCTCAAGCAGGCTTTGCCACCACTAGTCTATTGGTAATTGATGCTTTCTCAATTTAAATAATGTCTCATCAACTTCAGTGTATGTGTAATAATTTGGCCAGACTGGAAAGAGATGTGTTATCTCATGCTCAATGTAAAACAAGTCTTCCAGTATATCATACAAACTTTGTCCAGAGGGAGGCACTGTCTCTTCTGAGCCACTTGATGATGCTGTAATCTGATTTTGCACATAAGTATTTAGCCTGTGTGCATAATGTTCCTGTTTTAACATCCTCCCAGTGCTAGTGACCAGGCTGGGTAAACCTTTGCTTTGTAATACTAAAATTTTCTGTCTGAAGGCACTTACCTCTGTCTGCATTTCTTGACATTTTCTTTCTATAGTTTGAACAAAATTTCTCATGGTCAGCACCTTCTTGACTCTTACAATAGTCTCTATCCTATTCTGAATGTTTAGAGCTGCTAGCTGCTCACCAATACGAGTATTCAAAAAATGAATCAATTGATTGGCTTGCTCAGGCTTATCTACCAATAATGCTCTGGCCTTTTGAGTTTCATATTGAGCTACCCCCATCAATTCTATCTGGTCAAAAATAGTTTGTATTGCTGTCCATTGATCAGAAATAGCTTGGCCAATCTTATTCCACAAAATTGTTTTTATTTATATCAGGGTTCTATGGAGAGTGACGTCCTTCTCCAAGGCCTTTATTTTGTTCTCTAGGGCCTTTACTTCCCTGGTCTTCTCTGCAACAGTCATCTTTGATTTGTCATAACTAGCCTCAATTTTGGCTATTTTTTCCTTGGTTTCCTTCATTTTTACCATCTATAATTCCAAAGCCTTGATTTCTTTCATCATACCTTCCATGCTTAAACTAGCCTCTTGCAATGCACTTGCTGTAGCTGCTGTTGAAGTTGAGGCACCTGCTGCTGAAGCTAGATCTAGGGGAGGTGCTGCTGTAGTGACTGTTGTAAGAAGAGTTGTGATTATTCGAGCTGTTTGGGATGGTTGAGGGGCCAACTCTGGCTGTTTCCCTTATTGAGCCTCTTCCAATGCTTTTTCTGTGTCCAACAACCTTTGTTTCATCCTCATAAGTAGGCTGACCACATCCTCTACTTCCTGTTGTTGTGCCACCTCTATAGTTTGAGGATGTATGGTAGCTAGCAGCTTTAATTTTCTTCTCAGGGCTGCTATGTCCTCCTTGTTTTTCCTGATCAAGGCTTGTGCGCCTTCGAGATATTTGGGATCATGTCCAAACTCTATAATAATCTCTTCCAAGGATTTTATCCTATTATCCTTGGAATGAGGAGGCTTTCTCCAGCTCTAGTTGGGCAGAAGTATTATACAAACAATTTTGCAATCTATGGGCCATTAGAGCCTTATCTGCTAGGGTGGAGTATACCATTTCTCCAGCCTGTTTATGCAACTCAATCTAGTCTATTGGATGGATGTCTTTGGCCAGGACCTCCAGATTGGTTCTAATATAGTTTGCAGCTCACTATGGTTGTTGTACCGTGGGTCTAAAGTTACTAAGAATCATCTTCCCTGCTTGCATGTCATAGGCTGCCATCAGCCTTTGTTCATTTGTAGGGGCCATTCTCATTAATTGATTATAAAGTTGAAACCTTATTGGCTCGTTTCTAGCTTTGATCTCAGTAAATGCTCGTTTGATATCTGAGCCCTGCCTAGTTTGTTGTTTGGAGGATGAAATCTCCCCACCTAGTTGTCTCTCTTGCTCCTGCTGAAAGGAGTTGGCCGATATTTCCAAAATAGGAGGGATCTGCTGTTCAGAAGTTCCCTCACCTCTGATATTGTCTGTGGTTTCTTCAGTAATTTCCTCCTTGGAATAAGGTTTTAGCCTCTGTATTTTCTCACCTTGTTGGCCTGTGGATGCCCCTGTAGGTGTTTCTTCCGTTCTGTCCCTCTTTTTAGGTCTTTCCTCATTATGAGGGGTTTGCAATACAGGGATCTCGGCTGCCTTTTGTTGCATCGAAGGGCCTTGTTCTTGACCCTTTTCCTGATTTTTGGATGGTTTCTCTTCCATTGTACTTTACTGTTCTGAATGCTCGATTTCTTTGCCTTTCCCTACAGGTGAAATGGCTTCTTTAGCTTGCTGTTGTGGAGTTGTTGCAACTGATGTGCTTGCTCCAATATGTTGAGGTTGTGTGAAGGTGACCTGTGCAAACTATTTCAAGTCAATTCTTTTCTCATGTTCTTTCATATCTTTTTCTAACCTTTCTTCTTCAGTAAGCTCTTTATCATCTAATGTGCCCTCTACCCATTCTTGTTGACTAGCATATTGTTCAATGTAGGGGATTGGCTGGTGCACATATCCTGAAAGCCTATGTTTGATTCTTCTAAGGCTTATGAAATGTTCAAGATCATATGGTGCCCAAAAGAAGCTTTGTTTCAACATGAGCTCTTCCCTCAGCATATTGTTTGCATCCTTCCAGGCTTCTTCCAGTTTATTGAAAACAAAGGGACCCAATTGATGTCTGATTTTAAGTTGTGCTTTCTTGTTTTTCCCATGAAAATGCGTCAAATCTGCACTACTGAACTGCCTGGAATATTCTAAGGCAAAATGTCTCATGGGGACATATCTTGGCAGTTTATAGGGAGGCAACTCACACCCATAAATTCTGATCACTGTGTGGTTTTGGTAAAAGTACCAATCACCAATGCTATAGCCCTTTGAAAGATGTAAGATTCTTTGCATTTCAGTAGTGAGCCTACCAGGAGGAGTCAACATTAGTAGGCAAGTGGCTAGGTAGATGAACATGTCCACAAACTCACAATATGTGTAGGGAGAGAGGTGGAATTCATGGAAAACTGAGGTCCAGAAGATAATAGATCTTCTCTCTCCTTTTGAGTCCAGTCTCTTGAGAGGAACTTTGAAACTATCAGGGTGATAGTACAGCCGCAGATGGTAAATGTAGGAAGTATACTTGAACACTCTTTCTCTCTCCATCATCATGATTTGTTCATGTATTTGGTTTTCTATGAAGGTGGCATAGTTATATATGACAGCAGGGGGTTGTCCTAGAGTGAACATGGTTAATAGCAGAAACACAATTTCATCCACAAATTCTCTGGTTTTGCATCCTAGAATGTATGAAATCATATCTACCAGGAGCCTGCCTATTTAATTGAATGAGACTTAATGATAGGGTGGGGGATGATCGGCCTGGCACTGTGGTTCCATAAACAACTGACCTACCCTTAATATTTTTGAACTAGAGAGCTTTGCACCCTTATCAAGCAAGTTCTTCATTGTAAGAGGAACCAGAGGCTGTGGTGGCTCAAAGTTCATCATTTCATTTATGGATTGAGGAGTGATCTAGAAAAACATAGACCCATCTGGAGTGAGGATTGCTCTTTGTGTGGGGTCATAGTTTGCATGACACAGATGAATGAAGTCAAGCAGCACATTGACTGATGGGAGGTAGTAGATGGGAATACTAGATTGCCAGATTCCTAGGATATCAGTGTTGTTTCTGTGATTGTTTCTGAATTGACACACAGTTTAGAGGTGGGACTTGAGGCCCATCATATCCTTGATCTGGAAGTCCCTATCTGCCAAAGGTAACCACTCTAAATCCATGTGTGGAGCATTCAATGGAGCAATGTTGAGAGCCACTAGAGCCTCCATCTTTCAACTGTTTGTACTGTGATTGTAATCTAGGTGTATGCAGCAAAACGTAACAGGACTCAGGCTATGAGGATATTGTCAGAAGTATGGAGACTGATTTTTATATCAAACTTACCTCATTGTATAAACTTATAGTTTAGACCAATTGTTGCAAAATCTGGAAGGGTCTTTTCAAATGAATCAGCTAGTTTTTAGGATCTATGAGCAAAATATAGTTGAAACTGGCTTGGATTCGACTGAACGAGTGAAATTTTGCAGAGGGAAGTGGGAAATGAGGAATTCCCTTTAGAAAACAGGAGAAAACAGAAGAATCAGGGTGCTTGACAATTTTATTTCAATATTTGGGTAGCTTTGGAGTCTCGGCCAACGAAAAATGGGCTCGAAGAGTGTTCTTATGGTGAATTTGCAGAGGAGATGGGATTAAATTTGCAGGTTTGCTTCGAAACCACGGCTCGGATAGTGCATACAAAGTGGTAAGTGATAGGTAGGAGCGCCTTTGGTTTTGAATTATAGGTGTTTAGGCAAATTTAATAGCGAATTATGGAAAAAATAGGGTTTTTAGGTGAAAATGGGTAAATACGTATTTTTTATGGCGCAGAGGGCACTTAGCAAGTACAGCTCGAGCTACGGGGTCGAGCTATGGAGCCGGATTCATAGGTTGGTGAACTGTGTATCTTTTGGAGGTGGGTTGGACGTAAAAATTGCATGCACGTTGTCTGCGGGCGCGCAATAGAAAATGAACAAAATAGTCGCTTTCATGACTTTTCAATGAATTTTGAACATTTTAGCACTTTTTTTTCATGTAGCAGGTACAAAAGATGATGTGGGACTTGACTTGTATGATGATGTGGCACATGACACGGTGGCAGGATGGTGACATCAGCAGATGATGTGGCACAGGTGCAAGGCAATGGCAGGAGATGTGGATGCAACGTCATGTGGTGACATAAGCGGAAGGACAGAGTGGTTAGCGGCTTCCATCAGACCGCCTTTGGTACGTGGGCGGTCACTGTCAGAGGTGGCCCGACGCAATCAAATGGTGACAAGTGTCCCTGTGTATAACGGTGAAACCGTCGACCATCGGGTACTAACGTACCATCGTCGGGGCGCATCCAATATGGATTAGGACCATCGGATCTTGGGGAGGTGATCCGATGGGGGATGGGAGGGTGATATAACCGAGACTTATCACAAATGCACGTATGATAATCGTTAATTTTTCTAAGGTTTAGGGTGGGTTTTAAACTTTGGTTATGAGTTTTATGTTCGCGTCGGGGTTATGGTTATTTGTTTAACCAAATATCAAAAGAAACCCAAATAAAATGTATGCGCGGGGTTAATGTGGTATGGTTTGTGTGTGTGTGGGGGGGTAAGATAGTTATTAATCTAACCAAATGTTAGATTAATCATGAATATTTTGGACGTCGAAGGGCTAATACCAAGGCCCCAAATGGACCTAGTATTCCCCTAACTTTGTATTGTATGGCTATAGTGCCAAGGGGTGGGGATATTTATATTTTTGGGTTATTTATATAGCTTTTGTGTAATAGGGATGGGGAAATACTTTAAGGGAGCTAAAATAATAAAGTTATATGTTAATATTACTTTATGGTTTTGAAAGTGCACGGATAGATGCTAAGTTTGTAAAGTGAAAACTTAGGCATAGCGAAGTGAAAGGAGTGTGGAATGATCATTTTTACACGAGAAATGTGGCTTCTTTTCCTTAAGTAAACTCAGATTTTAACTTAGCACTTCTCCTAGAATGAAGTGAAATAGGACTATTGGGAAGATCCCAAGGTCCTTGAGGGGATGTTAGTAAAAGATTTCTGGGGAACGATGGGGAAATTAGTCAAGCTCTCATTGTTCTCCAGTCCAACCCCTGCCAGGGTACCAATGTAATTGATGAGATGAGTCTTTCTTGACAAGACAAAAAGTGATTATAATCTTGCTTCTGCAACCTCAAACTACCTGCTCAGCCTAATATACCTAACATTTTTTCTTCCTTTTGATTGGGTGCATTTAAACTAGCAAACCTTGCTTTTTCTTCTTTTTTTTTGACTACCCTCCTGTCTAAAACTATCCTTATTTCAACCAAGGGCTCAGATTGAGTAGTTGGGCCCTTTATTTCTCCACCTATCTACTCATCTGCCAATATTGAACTGTTTGGACAGATATTCATTCTCTATTCTACAACAAAAAATTTAAATATGGAGTGGTCCAGATTGAACTGTTGGGCCACCCATAAAATGTGGTAATATTTGTACATTGTGAACTTGCAAATAAGATAGCAGTGGCATTTTGACTGGCCATTTTCCTGGTCTTTTGGTTTGGGGTTCATTTTTACTATTTTTTCTAACCAATCCATTTTCTTACCTTTTGATTACTCTTTTAAGGCATACCCTCTTTACATTTTTTAATTTTCTTTGTTTGTATGCAACATATGGAACCTTTGCAGCATGCAAGGATGAACATATTTGGCACTTCCATAGTCAATCATGAAAAATGAAACCTATTGGTATAGGAAGCTAACAATGGCTCCACTTGGGGATGGATTTTCCTGGTGAAAAGCCAAGAATAGCAAGTCAGATGGCCTTATTCTTAGATGGCTGTTGTACTTCAAAAGTTCTCTCTCTCCTGGAAACCAATCATCTGAACCTTTGTAGCCTATATGCAGTCCTTATGAGCTAATATGTGCAAAATTACAGCTCTGCCTTTGTTGGTTTCTGTGAGTGATTATTAACATCTTTATACTTCCCAAGTTTTCCTTATGATTTCTTGTGGCGAATTCAAAATATATACCAAATTTGGTGTAATTCCTTGACTTTTTCCTCAAAATTTGCTGCATCTTGTTCCTTACTTAATTGTTGTAAATGAAAACTATTGGAAATACAAATATTTATGTACAATATACAGCTGCTTTATGTTGATCAAAGGGAATCAAAATAGTGCTTAAGCATTCGCCCATTGACTGGGCCTTCCTCAGTGTCTGTGCCATCTAAACTCTTCAAACAATAGGTGTTGTTACCTTGTACAGCCTGAATAACAAATGGTCCCTTCCAAAGAAAATCAAATTTCCCATGTTTCCCTTTATCTTCCCTCCTGGAGTCCCATTTCAGCACTTTGTTTCCTATGAAAAAATCTTCAGCTTTTGTTCTTTTATCAAAGATCTTCTTGAGTTTATCTTGTAGTACCTGGGTTCTGTGATATACTTCTTCTCTTGTCTGCTGCAAGTGAATAGTTTGATTGATCCTTCTCTGAATATCATTAAGCTATGCCTGTATTTCTTGCAGCAACTTGATCACAGGGATTCCTAAAGAGGAAGGGAAAACAACCTCTAGACCATACACTAATTCATATGGACTTGTTCCAATGGACCTTTTTGTGGTCAATCTGTCTGCCCATAGTGCATTCACAATTTTTTTGTGCCAATTCTTTTTATTCTCTTTAAGGACCTTTTTGATGATGTTGATGAGGCTTTTATTGGAGGATTCAACAAGACCATTACCTTGAGGGTAATAGGCTGTGGAGTGGCCCAAGGTAATGTGGTACTTATGACAGAAGTTGATCATTCTTTTGGATTTAAAGGCAGCTGCATTGTCTGTAATGATCTTTTCTGGACAAATCTAGATAGGATACTGGTCTCTAGGAATTGGATGATGATTGAGTCATTGGCTTGCCTACAAGGGATGGCCTCTATCCACTTGGAAAAGTAATATGTGGTTGTCAAAATCCATCTATGCTGGCCAGAAGATGAAGGGTGGATTTCCCCAATGAAGTCTAAACCCCATTGTTGGAATGGCCTTTCAATTGAAATGGGTTTGAGGGGCAAGGGCAACAGTTTTTTCTTGCCCTCAAAGATTTGGCATTTATGGCAAGACATTACAAATTTTTTCACATTAGAAAAGAGGGAGGGCCAATAAAATCCAGCCCTTAGGATTTTGTCAGCTGTTGATTTCCAACAAAAGTGTCCACCACAGTCTCCTGCATGAAATTCCTTGAGGACTTTGTCAGTTTCATCCAATGTTAGGCAATTAAGCAGGATACCTTCATGATTTTGCCAAAACAACACATTGTCTATGATACAAAACTTTAAAGCTTTCATTTTTAAGAATCTCTTTTTGGTTTTAGATAACCCTGGAGGAGCTTGCAGGCTTAACAATACAAAACATATGTCAGCATACCAAGGTGATTCTAAAAAGGCTTGATTGGTCTATGGAGTCACCATCTCCTGTTCGTTATCGAGTTCATTGATGTCAAGGGCTTGAAAGTTGGTTTCAGTCGTTAATTTAGCTAACCCTTGTCCTTTTATAAGTTTTGTTGGCTTGATTTCAATGTCATACTCTAGAATGTTGGTTATCCATTTGTTCCTTTTACCTTCAATTCCTTCTTGAGTATGAATATCTTTGACCACTGCATTTGGAACATAGGCAATTATGTGAGAGTACAAGATATAAATTCTAAAATCCTTCATGGCTTTCACAAGGGCATATGCCTACTTCTCCATGATCTGATATTTGAGTGGAGCATCTCTGAGTGCTTTGCTAAAAAAAGCAATGGGTTTCTCACATCCTAAGTCATCTTTTTGTAATAGGACAACAACAATAGTATGCTCAAATGCAAAGGAAAAGATTATAAAATCTTTATCAAACCTGGGGCTTGTAAGAACAAGAGTTCTTGTCAAAGCTATTTTACATATTGTCCATTTGACTTTAGAGTCTTTCTTCAGCATATTATTCAACAGTCTAATCAATTCGGCCAGATTGGGAATGAATCTTCTTAGGAAATTGATTTTCCCTATAAAGGCTTGTAATTCTTTGATGTTTCTTGGATGAGGGACTTGAAGGATGGCCTATATTCTGTCTGGGTCTATTCTTATTCCAATTTTAGAAATTATATGGCCTAGGATTTTGCCTTCTTCCATACCAAATAATGATTTCTTTGGGTTTAATGATATGCCATAATTTCTACAAATTAGGAACCCTTTCCTTAAATGATCTAAATGTTCTTGGTCTGATTTTGAAAAAGCAGTAAGATCATCAAGGTATACTACTTAAAAGTCATGGATCTCTTTAGAAAAAGCTATGTCCATTGCCCTTTGAAATGTGGCTCCTGCATTTTTGAGTCCAAAAGGCATTTTGACATATTTAAAGGTTCCCCAAGGTGTTGTAAAGGCAGTTTTGTCCTGATCATTTGGGTGAACAAGGATCTGATTAAATCCTGAGAAGCCATCTAATAATGAAATCCTTGAAGCACCCACTACCCTTTGTAAAATGTGATCCATTTTTGGTAAAGGGTAGTGATCTTTGAGAGAGACTTTATTCAAATTTCTCAAGTCAACACAAAGCCTTATCTCCCCAGTTTTCTTTCTAGTGGGCACTAGATTTGAAATCCATTCAGAAAATCTAAGGGGTGAAATTATTCTAGCTTGATACATTCTTATGACCTCTTTTTCAATAAGGGGAAGCGGGAATGGATTAATCCTCCTCAGCTTCTGTTTAAAAGGTTTTTGGTTTTCTTTCAAGGGTATTGTATGTTGGATAATAGATGTGTCATAGGATTTGAGGTCCTCATAGCTCCATGCAAAGATATCTTGGAACTCTTTAAACAATTCAATGTATTTCAGCTTTTTATCAGGAGGCAAAGTTTTGGACAGTTTTACCATTCTGGGATTTTCTGTAGTTCCAATATTGCAGTCCTCAATTTCTGCATTCGGTGGTTGCATTTTTGGTTTTCTTGGAATGTCATTTGAATGAAATATATCTTCTAAGGGAGCTAGGCCTATGGGTAGGAAATTGTCCTTCAGCTCAATTTCTTTGGTTTCTTCCTCAATCATTTCATCAAAGTTCATTTGTTTCAGTTCTTGTAGTTTCATGTGATTAAAGGTTGTTGGATTCAAAATCAAATTTGTTGCTTCAGCTGATATATTTGGCTCAACTTTCTTCCATAGTGACTTCCTTTGGGTCTGTTTTATCAGAGGGTTCTATCCGAACAACTTTTTCTGTTGTTTTCTTCAGCTGCTTGGTATCCTTCAGCTTGGTGGGATGAGGCACATATATGGTTTTTCTTCTCAATTTGTATTGTTTATGGACCTCATAGACTGCTGCATCATACCCTTCCCTAAAATCAAATGACTCTCCAGACTTGGTTTGGAATTGATTGATGTTATGGGCTTCTTGGTCATGTTGTGTTAGGAAAATTTGTTGTTCGCTATCTAAACCCATTAAGTTGATGCGAGGGTCCTCTGTGGGTTCACTAGAGGTTTAGGCCTTTGCATAATTCTCTTGAAATGGGGGTCTAATGTTCTGATCAGTGCTAGACCTTCCAGCAGTAGGGTTTTGATTTTTTCTAAAATTTGGATTCCTGGCTGTGTTACTTGTTTGACCCTCCCAAGATGATTTTCTCTCAATGGTATCTACCCTATCTCCCAATCTATCCATCCCTTTGATGATGGCATCTATTTTTTGCTCAAATGCTAAGGGTTCTTCTTTGAATGTTGTTCTTCTTTCAGTTCTAGCTCGGTATCGTTTGGCAATCAAGTTCGCTTCTACACTAATAGCTACATTCTGCATGTCTGCTAGGCTTAATGGGACTCTTTCCCTTAGCTGATATTCCATGTCTGAATCAAATCCATCAGGGATTTTGATCAAGGCTAAGTCAGGAGGAGGTCTAAGGTTCTGAGGAATGACACTGTAGACATTATTGAACCTTGCACAATAGTCTTGAACGATTTCTTGTGGGCCCATTTTTAGATTGTCATATTCAGTTAAGATGTGTAAAAGGTCTTTCTTCTTTTCCCATCTATTAAGAAAAGCTTGATATAGGGCCTCAGGGTTGGCTATAGAGTTTGCGGCAAGTGTCCTAAACCAGGTCCTCACATCACTAGTTAGGCTTTGGACAAAGATTTTCATTCTCACATCATCATCATGAATTTCATAATTTTCAAAAAAATCCTGCATCTTCTTGTTGTGCTGTTGAGCTGTATAGGAACTACCACCATCAAAGTAGGTGATTTTGCTTTGATAATCCTGGGGCATAGCCCCTGGATTGGCAGGCAACTGAAAAGGGGCATAACGGTTGGCCATATTTACAGGGATGAAAGGGGCAGTAGGACGAAATAAGAGGGCAAGGAGTGGATATATGGGTAGCAAATGGGGGAGTGGTAAGTATGCTTTGAGGTGTGGATGAAGAACTTGGAGAAGCTGTAGTATTGACAGAAGGAACAGTGACTCTTCCAGGAGAAAGTTCAGATTGTTTAAGGCTTTGATGAAGTATATCAAGGTCTGAGTCAGTAGTTTGTAAGCTTTCCTGTCTCCTAAGAGTTTTTGGGATTAGGTTAGGATTTTCAAAGATCGCTGGGGGATTAGGATCTAGATTGGATCTGGTGTAATGAGTTTTCTTTTTTGGAGCCAGCTTCTAAGTCTATTTTTGGTATTTTTTCTTGAATATGTTTAAAGCAGGGAAACTAACCTTTTCTTGATTTAGAATTCCCCAATGGAGTCACTAATAATGTTATCACTCAGGTTGTTCCCTGGCTCCAGGAGGGAATACGGCCGAGGTAACCACTAACCAATATTTCAGCTGCAAATCCTAGCCAATATGCAACCAGAGAGGGCTCTCTCTTTGTGATTTAGATTTGTTTGATTGTATATTAGGCTAGTTATTAAGTACAAGTTTTGTTTGGTATTTGGAAGGTGACATTCAATAGAATAAGCCAGTAAGTTGAGGGAATTTCAGACCATTGGATTGATGGAGTCTAATGGAAATGAACCTCTGGGATGGTTTCTTTGACAATAAGACAATTACAGAGCAAGATAATTAAACAAAGAACAACTTTAAAGCTGAAATAAGATGAAATGTAGTCAAGAAATGAAAGGCAATCAAGAATCTTTCATTATGTTAATAGAGGCAAATTGTATAAACATTATCAGGGAGCAGTTAATAATTCCTTGATGATATTTAGAGTAAAAGAAGAACCAAGGAGACAAGAGAAATCAAGAATTCTTGCCTATGCTAGTCCTGTAGAAAACATAAAAACTTACAGGAATTAAACACAGAGTACAACAAAGTAAATTCTGGGTTATCCTTCTTTCCTGTAACTTGAAACATAATATTTAGATGATAAGTAAGACACAAATACAGTAAAATAAGAGTACATAAGACTTATTGATCCACATATTAACATGTGAATTCTGCAATATATCCTTTTGCCGTTGATTCCATAACCAGCAAGTTCACCAACAAAGCATTCCAACAAATTTTCTTCCTGAAGAGTTCTTAAAAAACATACAACACAGGTCCAGAATGATATTCACCAGCCAACAATAATACATATCTTTAGCAAGTATTTATAGAATTTTTACAAAATATCCCATAGGGAAATATCTGGACATAAACTTATCCATCTACTCTGACAAAAGCAATAACTAATGTGGGAAAAAACTGTGCAGCAATAACTGAGGAAATAAATGCGCTTTACTGGCTGTTGTAGGTGTCCTATTTGTTGTTGACCCTTTGACTCTGATAATCGGTTGATGACCGCTTTGCTGATGTGTTTTCCTGGCGTGCTGTATTTTGCCACCTGTGCCTGAGTTTTTTTTAATGCTTTTAGCGCTAATTCCATCCACTGTCGATTTGATTTTCCGATAGCATAGCCATATAATGCAATTCGCTTGTTATGCAGACAATCTACAAGAAGAAAATCAGAACTACTTTAAGATCTCAAGCAAGCTTTGCCACCACTGATCTATTGTAATTGTTGCTTTCTCAATTTAAATAATGTCTCATTAGCTTCAATGTATGTGTAATAATTTGGCCAGACTGGAAAGAGATGTGTTATCTCATGCTCAATGTAAAACAAGTCTTCCAGTTTATCATACAAACTCTGTCCAGAGGGAGCCACTGTTTCTTCTGAGCCACTTGACGATGCTGTAATCTGATTTTGCACATAAGTATTTAGCCTGTGTGCATACTATCCCTGTTTTAACAGCCTCCCAGTGCTAGTGACTAGGCTGGGTAAACCTTTGCTCTGTAATACTGAAATTTTATGTCTGAAGGTACTTACCTCTGTCTGCATTTGTTGACATTTTCTTTCTATAGTTTGAACAAAATTTCTCACAGTCAGCACCTTCTTGGCTCTTACAATAGTCTCTGTCCTATTCTGAATGTTTAAAGCTGCTAGTTGCTCACCAGTACAAGTATTCAAAAAATGAATCAATTGATTGGCTTGCTCAGGCTTATCTACCAATAATGCTTTGGCCTTTTGAGTTTCATATTGAGTTACCCCCATCAATTATATATGGCCAAAAATAGTTTGTATTTTTGCCCATTGATTAGCAATAGTGGCCAATATTATTCCACAAAATTGTTTTTATTTCTGTCAGGGTTCTATGGAGAGTGAGGTCCTTCTCCAAGGCCTTTATTTTGTTCTCTAGGGCCTTTACTTCCCTAGTCTTCTCTGCAACAGTCATCTTTGATTTGTCATAACTAGCCTCAGTTTTGGCTAGTTTTGCCTTGGTTTCCTTCACTTATACCATCGGTAATTCCAAAGCCTTGATTTCTTTCATCATGCCTTCCATGCTTAAACTGGCCTCTTGCAATGCACTTGATGTAGTTGCTTTTGAAGTTGGGGCACCTGCTGCTGAAGCTGGATCTAGGGGAGGTACTGCTGTAGTGACTGTTGTAAGAGGAGCTATGATTATTGGAGCTGTTTGGGATGGTTGAGGGGCCAACTCTGGCTGTTTTCTTTGTTGAGCCTCTTCCAATGCTTTTTCTGTGTCCAACAGCCTTTGGTTCATCCTCATAAGCACGCTGACCACATCCTCTACTTCCTGTTGTTGTGCCACCTCTACAGTTTGAGGATGAATGGTAGTTGGCAGCTTTAATTATCTTCTTAGAGCTGCTGTGTCCTCCTCCTTTTTCCTGATCGAGGCCTGTGCGCCTTTGGGATCTTTGGGATCATGTACCAACTCTATAATAATCTCTTCCAAGGATTTTATCCTATTATCCTTGGCCAATGAGGAGGCTTTCTCCAGCTCTAGTTAGGCAGAAGTATTATACAAAGAATTATGAAATCTATGGGCCATTAGAGCCTTATCTGCTAGGGTGGAGTATACCATTTCTCCAGCCTATTTATGCAACTCAATCTGGTCTATTGGATGGATGTCTTTGGCCAAGACCTCTAGATTGGTTCTAATATAGTCTGCAGTTGACTGTGGCTGCTATACCGTGGGTCTGAAGTGACTAAGAATCATCTTCCCTGCTTGCATGTCATAGGCTGCCATCAGCCTTTGTTCATTTGTAGGGGCCATTCTCATTAATTGATTATAAAGTTGAAACCTTATTGGCTCGTTTCTAGCTTTGATCTCAGTGAATGCTCGTTTGATATCTGAGCCCTGCCTGGTTTGTTATTTGGAGGATGAAACCTCCCCACCTGGTTGTCTCTCTTGCTCTTGTTGAAAGGAGCTGGCTGATGTTTCCAAAATAGGAGGGATCTGCTGTTCAGAAGTTCCCTCACCTCTGATATTTCCTGTGGTTTCTTCAGTAATTTCCTCCTCAGAATAAGGGTTTAGCCTCTATCTTTTCTCACCTTGCTAGTCTGAGGATGCCCCTGTAGGTGTTTCTTCCATTCTGTCTCTCTTTTTAGCTCTTTCCTCATTATGAGGGGTTTGCAATACAGGGATATGGGCTGCCTCTTGTTGCGTCGAAGGGCCTTGTTCTTGACCCTTTCCCAATTTGTGGATGGTTGCTCTTCCATTGTACTTTGCTGTTCTGAATGCTCAATTTCTTTGCCTTTCCCTACAGGTGAAATGGCTTCTTTAGCTTACTGTTGTGGAGGTGTAGCAACTGATGTGCTTGCTCCAATATGTTGAGGTCGTGTGAAGGTGACCTGTGCAAAATATTCCAGGTCAATTCTTTTCTCATGTTCTTTCATATATTTTTCTAATCTTTCTTCTTCAGTAAGCTCTTCATCATCTAATGTGCCCTCTACCCATTCTTGTTGATTAGCATATTGTTCAATGTAGGGGATTGGCTGGTGCACATATCCTGAAAGCCTATGTTTGATTCTTCTAAGGCTTATGAAATGTTCAGGGTCATATGGTGCCCAAAAGAAGCTTTGTTTCAACATGAGCTCTTCCCTCAGCATATTGTCTGCATCCTTCCAGGCTTCTTCCATTTTATTGAAAACAAAGGGACCCAATTGATGTCTAATTTTAAGTTGTGCTTTCTTGTTTTTCCCATGAAAATGAGTCAAATCTGCACTACTGAACTGCCTGAAATATTCTAAGGCAAAAAGTCTCATGGGGACATATCTTGGCAGTTTATAGGGAGGCAACTCACACCCATAAATTCTGATCACTGTGTGGTTTTGGTAAAAGTACCAATCACCAATGTTGTAGCCCTTTGAAAGATGTAGGATTCTTTGCATTTTAGCAGTGAGCCTACCAGGAGGAGTCATCATCAGTAGGCAAGTGGCTGGGTAGATGAACATGTCCACAAACTCACAATATGTGTAGGGAGAGAGGTGGACTTCATGGAAAACTGAGGTCCAGAAGATAACAAATCTTCTCTCTCATTTTGAGTCCAGTCTCTTGAGAGGAACTTTGAAACTATCAGGGTGATAGTACAGCAACAGATGGTAAATGTAGGAAGTATACTTGAACACTCTTTCTCTCTCCATCATCATGAATTTTTCATGTATTTTGTTTGCTATGAAGGTGTCATAGTCATACATGACAGTAGGGGGCTGTCCTGGAATGAACATGGTTAATAACAAAAACACAGTTTCATCCACAAATTCTCTAGTTTTGCATCCTAGAATGTAGGAAATCATATCTACCAGGAGCCTGCCTGTTTCATTAAATGAGACTTGATGATAGGGTGGGGGATGATCAGCCTAGCATTGTGGTTCCATAAACAACTGACCTACCCTTGATATTCTGAACTAGAGAGCTTTGCACCCTTATCAAGCAAGTGCTTCATTGTAAGAGGAACCAGAGGCTGTGGTGGCTCAAAGTTCAGCATTTCATTTATGGATTGAGGAGTGATGTAGAACAACACAGACCCATCTGGAGTGAGGATTGCTCTCTATGTGGGGTCATAGTTTGCATGACATAGATGAATGAAGTCATTCAGCACATTGATTGATGGGAGGTAGTAGATGGGCATACTAGATTGTCAGATTCCCAGGATATCAGTGTTGTTTCTGTGATTGTTTCTGAATTAACACACAATTTTTAGGTGGGACTTGAGGCCCATCATATCCTTCATCTGGAAGTCCCTGTCTGCCAAAGGTAACCACTCTAAATCCATGTGTGGAGCATTCAATGGAGCAATGTTGGGAGCCACTGGAGCCTCCATCTTTCAACTGTTTGTACTATTATTGTAATCTAGGTGTATGTAGCAATAGGTAACAGGACTCAGGCTCTGAGGCTATTGTCAGAAGTATGGATACTGATTTTTATATCAAACTTACCTCATTGTATAAACTTATAGTTTAGACCAATTGTTGCAAAATCTGGAAAGGTCTTTTCAAATGAATCAGCTGGTTTGTAGGCTCTGTGAGCAGAATACAGTGGAAATTGGCTTGGATTCGACCGAAGGAGTGAAATTTTGCAGACGGAAGTGGGAATTGAGGAATTCCCTTTAGAAAACAGGAGGAAACAGAAGAAACAGGGTGCTTGACAATTTTAGTTCAATATTTGGGCAGCTTTGGAGTCTCGGTCGGCAAAAAATGGGCTTGAAGAGTGTTCTTATCGCAAATTTGCAGAGGAGATGGGATTAAATTTGTAGGTTTGCTTCGAAACCACAGCTCGGATAGTGCATACAAAGTGGTAAGTGATAGGTAGGTGCACCTTTGGTTTTGAATTATAGGTGTTTAGGCAAATTTAATAGCGAATTATGGAAAAAAAAGGGTTTTTAGGCAAAAATGGGTAAATACCTGTTTTTATGGCGCAAAGGGCACTTAGCAGGTACAGCTCGAGCTACGGGGTTGAGCTATGGAGCCGAATTCATAGGTTGCTGGACTATGCAGCTTCTGGAGGCGGGTTGGACGTAAAAATTGCATGCACGTTGTCTATGGGTGTGCAATAGAAAATGAACAAAATATTCGTTTTCACGACTTTTCAATGAATTTTGGACATTTAGCGCTTTTGGCACTTTTCGGGGATGACATCATCATGACATCTTTTTTGTCGTGTAGCAGGTACGGAAGATGACATGGGAGTTGACATGTATTATGACGTGGCACATGACACGGTGACGGGATGGTTACGTCAGCAGATGATGTGGTGTAGGTGCAGGGCAGTGGCGGGAGACGTGGATGCAATGTCACGCGGTGACGCAGGCAGAAGGATAGAGCGATAAGCGGCTTCCGTCAGACTACCTTTGGTACGGGGATGGTAACTGTCAGAGGTGGCCCGATGCAATCAAATGGCGACAAGTGTCTCTGTGTACGACGATGAAACCGTCGACCATTGGGTACTAACGTACCATCGTCGATGCGCGTCCGATATGGATTAGGACCATCGGATCTGGGGGAGGCGATCCGACAGTGGATGGGAGGGCGATATAACCGAGACTTATCACAGCAACACTATGATAATCGTTAATTTTTCGAAGGTTTAGGGTGGGTTTTAAACTTTGGTTATGGATTTTATGTTCGCGTCGGGGTTATGGTTATTCATTTAACCAAATATCAAACGAAACCCAAATAAAATGTATGCGCAGGGTTAATGTGGTATGGTTTGTGTTTGGGGGGGGTGGGGAGGGTAAGATAGTTATTAATCTAACCAAATGTTAGATTAATATCGAATATTTTGGACGCGGAAGGGCTAATACCAAGGCCCCAAATGGACCTAGTATTCCCCTAAATTTGTATTTTATGGCTATAGTGCCAAGGGGTGGGGATATTTATATTTTTGGGTTATTTATATAGTTTTTGTGTAATAGGGATGGGGAAATACTTTAAGGGAGCTAAAATAATAAAGTTAGATGTTAATATGACTTTATGGATTTGAAAGTGCATGGATAGATGCTAAGTTTGTAAAGTGTAAACTTAGGCATAGGGAAGTGAAAGGAGTGTGGAATGATCATTTTTACACAAGAAATGTGGCTTCTTTTCCTTAAGTAAACTCAAAGTTTAACTTAGCACTTCTCCTAGAATGAAGTGAAACAGGACTATTGGGTAGATCCCAAGGTCCTTGAGGGGATGTTAGTAAAAGATTTCTGGGGAACGATGGGGAAATTAGTCAAGCTCTCATTGTTCTACAGTCCAACCCCTGCAAGGGTACCAATGTTATTGATGAGATGAGTCTTTCTTGACAAGACAAAAAGTGATTATAACCTTGCTTCTGCAACCTCAAACTACCTGCTCAGCCTAATATACCTAACATTTTTTCTTCCTTTTGATTGGGTGCATTTAAACTAGCAAACCTTGCTTTTCCTTCTTTTCTTTTGACTGCCCTCCTATCTAAAACTATCCTTATTTCAACCAAGGGCTCAGATTGAGTAGTTGGGCCCTTTATTTCTCTACCTATCTACTTATCTACCAAGCTTGAACTGTTTGGACAGATATTCATTCTCAATTCTACAACAACAAATTTAAATATGGAGTGGTCCAGATTGAACTGTTGGGCCATCCATCAAATGTGGTAATATTTGCACATTGTGAACTTGCAAATAACATAGCAGTGGCATTTTGACTAGCCATTTTTCTGGTCTTTTGGTTTGGGGTTCATTTTTACTATTTTTTCTGACCAATCCATTTTCCTGCCTTTTGATTACTCTTTTAAGGCATACCCTCTTTACATTTTTTAATTTTCTTTGTCTGTATGCAACATATGGAGCCTTTGCAGCATGCAAGGATGAACATATTTGGCACTTCCATAGTCAATCATGAAAAATGAAACCTATTGGTATAGGAAGCTAACACCTTCCAAGACTTGCTATAGATTAGTATATCATCAAAAAATACTAACACAAATTTTCTAAGGAAGGGTTTGAAAATGGAATTTATCGAACCTTGAAATGTAGAAGGTGCATTGGTAAGGCCAAAAGGCAAGACCAGAAATTCATAATGACCCTCATGAGTTCTAAAGGTTGTTTTCGGAATATCTTCAGTCTTCATTCTGATTTGATGATATCATGAATGGAGATCCAACTTGGTGAAGTAAATTGATCCATGCAATTCATCTAGTAATTCATGAATGACAGGAATGGGAAACTTATCTTTAATAGTGACATTGTTGGTCTCCCTATAATCTGGACACATTCACCATGATCCATCCTTCTTATGTATCAATACTACTGGAGCAGAGAAAGAACTTTGACTAGGTTGAATTATAGCAGCCTCTAGCATTTCTGCAACCATACGTTCAATTTCACTCTTTTGGGCATAAGGATATCTATACGGCCTGATGTTTGGAGGAACACTTCCTGGAATCATATGAATAGCATGATCATGATCACGAATAGGTGGGATACCTTTGGGAGTCTCAAATACCTTGGAATGATTTTCCAGTACTTTTTTGAGATATAGAGAAATAGATGATTTCGATGTGGAAACATCTAGCGAACATAATTGTGCAATTACACCTCTTTGTTCCTTTTTTAGAATCTTTGTCATACCGTTAGAGCTGATTATCTTTCCTGTTTTCCCTGCAATACCCCTTAATTCAACTTCATTTCCTTCCACATAAAATTTCATGAAAATTTCTTGAAAATTAAAAGCTATTGTACCCAAGGATTATAGTCGTTAGACTCCTCATACAACATCAGCACCTCCCATTGGAATGGAAAGCATTAGGCTAGTCAATACATATTCTCCCATGGATAGCTTGATATTATGGCACTTTCCAGAGAAATTTATTCTTCCTCCATTTGCAACCATCACTTGACACTCTGGTGCTGGATATAGGAAGCAATTCAATTCTTTGGCTACCTTACAATGAATAAAGTTGTGGGTACTTCCTAAATCAATCAAAACTATTACCTTTTTCTTCTTGATTTGTCCTTCTATCTTGATGGTTTGAGGAGGGTAATTCCAGCCAATGCATTACAAGATATGGTCAGATTCATTTCTTCTTTATCTAAGATTTGTTCCTAGAGTATATCCTCTTCTTTTGACCTTTCTTACTCCTTTTCTTCTTCCTCTTCACAATCTATGTAGAATAATTTATTCTCAGCACTCTTATGACCTTTAGTGTATTTGCTATCAGAACTGTAACAAAGCCCTTTTGCTATTTTTCCTTCCAATTGTTGTGGCGTCAACCTTATAGGTTGTGGAAGACTAGGGGCAACAACATTTCCATCTTTATAGTTGTGAGTGGTATGCTTCCTGGTTGCCATAATTTTGCTTTCCATTTTTCTTGCTAACCTGAATGCCTTCTCTAATGAATCAGGTCCCCAAAGGCGAACATCATGTTGGATATTATCCTTTAAAGACCCTATGAACACATCAATCCTATGCTCCTCTGGAATATCTTTTACCCTTATGTTCAATTTTTGGAACTCCTCAATGTGCTCCATTATTGAACCCTTTTGTTTGAGACTTATTATTTGGCTAAAAAAAGTGTTGCTTTTTGTATCCTCATAATGTGCTGTCAATTCTTCTGTAAAAATTGCCCAAGTGATAATTTGTTTATGAGAGCAAAGCCATTGATACCATATAAACTGATTTGGTTCCAAATATAAAGTTGCAATACATACCTTTTGTGTGTTTTGCACATTATTGAGATCAAAACATTGCTCCTTCTGTAATATCCATGTTGCGGGATCCTTGTCATCAAACTTCCTCATATTGATTTTTGGAATATGGTGGGTCTTCGATCCAACATTAGAGTCTATGAAATCATGATTAACATTTCTTTTGCTCGCATCATGAGTTTCCTTTGCTACCCTTTCACCATTATCAAGTATTTCTTGTAGAAAATTTGTCAAGTTTGTCTTCAAATCTATCTTCAAATCATCAATCTTAGCTTCCACACCATTCATCTTAGCTTCCACGTCCTTTACCTTAGATTCCACGCCATTTATCTTAGCTTCTGTTAGCTTTTGTGAGAGTGAAATTTGTTGCACTTGGCCTTGTAATTTTGATATATCATGTAGCATTTCTTCCTCTTCTTCATGAGTCATGCTAGAGCTTTCAGGTTGCTTACTAGGTGTTTGCATTTTCTTTCCTCAGGGCATCAGTTACCGATATTAATGCTCTACTATGCCCTTTGAATTCCTTCAAAATAATTTTTCAGGCCAAGCTTAAGCAAAAAGTAAAAAAAATCTACACACCATTTTCCACTGTAGGATATCGATATTGCCTTTGATATATCTCTACAATTTCATATCATCTAGTTTTGAAATTGTGATTTGCAATAGCCATTTGTGTCCTCTTTCCAATGCCACCAGTCTGATCCCAATTCAATTCTCCAAGGAAGAGTTATGCCAAATCTCCCACAGTGACCTAATTATAGACTAGTTTAGTAGAGCGAACTTGTATGATGTGTCATGTGTCCCTGTTTAGACCTTTGACTTTGAAAAATATATACAAGAAACTAAAATTCGTCCTCTTTCTATTCCTTCTTACGAAATTTCAATCCGATGCTCAGAGTGAAAGTTATGACGATTTTCCCAAGTCGCCTGTTTGGAATGTAATTCACGAGTCTGCAAAAAGACCAACTTCCTCAGATCATATCTCCAAAAATATAGTACGAAAAGCTCTGAAATTTGTACCTGAAGTTCATTGTGATTTCTTATCAAATGGGTTTTTCTTTTCACTTCTGAAACATCAGAAAAACATTTTTATAGCAAAAATTCCACGAGGACCTGTTTGGAGCAGCAAAAACCTAGAATCCAAAAGCTCTCATACCAAATGTTATGAAACCAACTCACAAAAAGATAGAAAAGATAGATCAACGCCTTAGAATTCAGCCTCTTCGAGGGGGCAACATCCTTTACATTACAAAAATGAATGATTCTTCGATGATTCAAATGACAAAAACTCCTTTCTATATATAGGAGTCTAAGGAGTCACAATATAACCCAGCCGACCTAACAATAATAATATAAAGGTACAAAAATAACAATAGAGGGATTCTATGGGGCACAGTAATAAAAATATGGGGACAACAGGGGTGCAAAAATATTAATAAGGGATACAAATACAATAGTACTGGGGTAATCACTAGTATTATAGGGACCTAACAGATCCTATACGAATTTGTCACCTCTCAGGAGATTGTGCATTCCTTGAAGTATCACAAACTCCAATGGCATGATGATAAAACTAAACCTCTCTAAAGCCTACGACCAATTAAATTGGGATTATCTCAACAATGTTCTCAAGTCCTTCAGGTTTGATCAGAGATGAATTAATTGGATCTTTGTTATGGTGTCCTCCCCTGTTTACTCCATTCTCCTTAATGGTTCCCCAACCTGAACCTCTGACCCATCACATGGCCTCCGCTAAGGTGATTCCATCTCTCTGTTCCTGTTCGTCATTGTTGTGGAAGGTTTAGGCCATTATCTAAAGACAGAAGCTCAAACCTTTAAGCTCAGGGGCTTGAGGATATGGGGAAATGACCTCCTTATCACCCACCAACAATTTGTGGATGATATCAAGCTTTTCTGAGTGAAAAGCTTGCCAAATAAAGGAGGTCCTCCTAGCCTCTATGGATGCATGGTAAATTAATATTTTTTATTAAATTCTTCAATTCTATTATTATAATTAAATATATAATTTTATCCATTTGAAAATATGTATTATCAAAGAGATTTAGAACAATCAGTGAAGGAGCGCACTATTAAGGCACTCCGTAAGTAAAGGTCACTAATTCTAGTCTCGCCGATACCAAAAAATCCAGCATGGTTTCCGCTGGTGCGGCTCAAGATAAGTGCGATCCCCGGGTGACTTTGACGGCTTAGAAGCCCTTGATTTGTGGCCTCTCAGCCATAGGGTAAGAGTGATTTTTGGGATTCACCCACTTATCAACCAAAAAAAAGAAAATATGTATCAATAATAAGGGGTTACAAAATATAAACACCACAACATATAATATTTAAAATACTTTTATTTAGTTTATATATTTAAAAATAAAATGTATCAATAGAAAATGTTTTCGAAATATAAAAGACCATAAAACATGATATTTAGAATATTTTTATAAACCTTAGAAAATAACAATAATACAGATATTCACTTTTTTTTATATTTTTGACTATATTAAACATATTTTAGTCATAATATTTTATATATTAATAAATATGCTTTATTATAAACATATTCATTTTTACTTATCAATAAATTCAAATATAATTATTGTTCAATAATATTACAAATCTTTATAAAATTTAAGATTAGTTTACTATTCAGACTAAATATTTTTCATGGTGCATATTTCCACATTCAAAGTAGTTTGATATACATGTCTTTTAAAACTATCACCCAACTAATCAATAATTGTTTAGCATTGTAATTTTTCACATATAAACATCATTTAAACTATTTTAACATCAACAATTTATAAAAGTAGAGACAATCATTCCAATACTCAAGAGACCAATGCCCAAAATGAACTTCATGGATAAACAAACTAAATACATAAAAGAAATGAACTTCATAGAGGTATAGTGAATAGCCTAAAGGCTTTTTTCGCCTCTTTCATGTTCTACCAGCCATGCTTGAAAACCATTAATAGAATGTTAAAAGAAATAAGTAGTTTTAATTATATAATTTTATTATCATACATCATTAATTTTATAAATTTAAATGTATTATCTATTTTATTTAATTGATTTAAAAAATAATTAAATTTAAGAAATGCTAAAATAATTTAAAAACAATAAATATAACCTAATTAAAATAGATAATAAGATAATTGTTTTATTGTATTTCTTAAAACAATGAAAAGTTTTATCATAATTTACTAGTCAAATCAATAGCTAGGACAATTATTATTGGCTACTCTAAGTAAATGTATATCAAGTCATCACCATTATTCAAGTAAAACAATGACACATAGAATAACTTATTAGTACTCCATAAAGGGGTAGGATTTATCTCTTGTAGAAATGATTTTTATTTCAAAAAATAAAAGTAATTTATATCCTCTTGAAATTGAACATTTTGATTTATAACAATTCTATTGTGAATTAATTTATAAAATAAAGGAACAAGTGAAGTGTGTCTAGTGAAAAGAGGAGAAAACATGAGAGAGATCCATTTTAAGTGGTATGGTTGGTGTTGACCCAAGATATTCAAACAAAGCATTGTTATGATAAGCCATCATATTAGACTATAATATTAATAAGCCATGGTGTTAGACTATAGAAGCCATGGTATTAGACTAATTGGTCCATTGTATTATATTGATGCACTATATAATAATGATTTATAATCATATTCCTATCTGTTAGTACCTAAATCCGCCTCAGGCTAAAAGAAGGCAAAATTTAGGGTAACCACAAACCACGCTCAGTCTGATAGCTAGCCCTACCAGAACAGGAGAGGGCTCTCTCCGAGTCACACTCAGTGAATAAGTAAATGAAATAGCCTGAGATGACTTATAATGAACTATTTGTCTTAGGCTAGTAAGCAAAAATGAAAATAAGGAGTGATTTTTATGAATGATTTTATTTTTGGGATGTTATGGGACCATTGGACCTCAATGAACAAAGGACTTAACATGAAGGCACAGATTATTTCGTGAGATAAGGTAGGCAGAAAGCATAACAATTTAGTTTTAAAATATGGCGGAATGGAAAGATTGATTAAGAAGGCGAAAAGGGCATGGGTGACATGAATCCTTTTCAATGGAAGAATGAACACTATACATGAAATTTTCCCACAGGTAGAGCAATAGAATTGAATTCTACCTGTTCTCACTCGAAAAATTTCACCAGAAATGGATATGAAATGAAACTATGGAACATAACAAAGAAATGGAGAGATTGATTAAGAAAGTGAAAAGGGCATGGACAACATGAACCCTTTTCAATACAATAATGAAACACTGCACATGAAATTTTCCCACCGGTAGAGCAATAGAATTGAATTCTACCTGATCTCACTCGAAACATTTCACCAGAAATCAATATGAAATGAACTATGAAACATAACAAGGTACATATGAAACATAAAAGGCACATTTGCTACACTCACAACCACATGCATCTCATGAAGCAGAGCTGCTTCCTTTCATTAATTCTTTGTAAAAATATACAATGCGGAAACAAAGTTTCTTTCCCATAGTCTCCCAGAAGTTACAAGCCAACCAACCAACTTGCTTTGCAAATGGTTTGCATACAGTATATAGAATGTGCTATGAAGAGATAGAATGACCAAGGATCACCAAATGAAGGTGGAGAGCCAACCATCAGCTACAGGTATAGCACCACAAACATGACAAATGGCTTGGGCAACCCTTTTCCTTCCTTTGCCGCTTGTATAACTGACCATATGGAGTGAAGATATTTATAAAACCGCCACGCTCCTCCTCCTCTGCATCACGCTCTTTTCTAGGTGACTGTCAGAGGCCTTATCGATGTCAAAATTGAGCATAGAATAGCTTGTTGGAAAGCTTGTCCTGTCTACTTTCAAACCCCACTAGAATATTTTTATTTGGAGTTCATTTTCCCTATCAAAAATCAAATCGCACAAGACTGGTCATACTGTGCTAGATGAGGCTGCCTCAAGGTAGAGTGCTGTTGCGGGTGACTTTTGAATGTCATTCTCAACTCCCAATTGAGCTCAGGATAGCTCATTGGAAAGATCTTTGTGTCCAATTTCACATTCAACTAGAATTTTTTGATTTGGAGTTCATTTTCTCTTTCAAACATCAAATCTACCAAGACTGGTGAACTGTGCCAAATGAGGCTGCCTAAAGACAGAGTGTTGTTACAGTCAACTGTTGAATGCCTTCCTCAACTCCAAATTGAGCTCATGATATCTCATTAGAAATCTCTTTGTCTCTAGTTATCATTTCGATCATTGAGCAAGTCATTTGGCTAACCAATATAGGATAACACGTGATTTTCCTGAGGTCACTCCAGAGGTGCATCAATTCTCCCAAGGCAATTGTATTTTTGACATTTCTGAGAACCATAACACCTGTGTCAAAAGTGAAGGCATTTTTTCTTTCTTAGTCTGTTATGGACAAAACCCTCTCTCTGGTTTCCAAAATTCATCTTTTATTTCTTAGAAACATCGTTTGAGTGAAACATATCCTGGTGTGTGGGACAAGGGATTTGCCGGAATGAAGCAGAATGAAGGGGATAGGGAGATTCTAAATTCTTGAGGAAATTTTTGGAAGTGTGGAGGGATGATAGGAAGTAGGGAAAAGTGGAATCTCAAAAATTGAGTGAGGGGAAGGGGTCCAAGAAGGCAAAACACAGGCCCAACCATAGAAAATTACTAGGTTGTAGCAAGGAACTAGGGTTTGTATGAAAATGAGCAATTTGGGGGATCTCAGTGATGGGAAGTATCTGATAAGCTATTTTATGGATAGGGGAAGGTTTATGAACATCAAGATACAAGTTTTTCCCATGATTTAACCATCCAAGAGAAATTAGCTTCAAAACCCTAGGAGATGGAAATGAACCTTGCCTAGGCACAACTGAAACATGAACAAGGTGTGAAATGACCCAATGGAACTTGACATGATGATGAAAATCCTTTAAATGATCGTAGAATCAGCTGAATAGTGGCATAGAATGTCATTTGGATAACTTTGACAAGGGTAAAATCAAACCCCAGACCTAATGCCTAGTGACCAAATTTTACTTGAAGACTGACTGAAATGATAAAATTTGACCTTGACACCTTAAAATCACTTGTGTAAGAGCATGTTTGATCACTCGAAGAAGGCTGCAAAGACTGACTCTAACATTGGCTCCAATGGGGGATCTAGCTCCTTGGAGGTGCCAAGAACAACAGACCTTTGGGTGAGAAGACAGTGCCTTCGTCCATTGGGCTATGGAGTCTATTATTTTGACAAACCAACAAGAATCAATTTATTAACATGAAACTTGACTCAAACTTACTCAATGCAAACTGACATGACTAAAGAAACTTGACTGAACTTAAAACTTAAAGCTTGGTGGTAGTACATGACCACCTTTATTTCTTACAAGACTATATATCATCAAACTATATCAAACTACCAATCTAACCAATCAAGAAGATGACTTCTTGACTGATTCTTCCGATCAGATCTTCTGTTCAACAATTGATGTTGGTAACTGGGCATCCAAAAACATAATTGGCCATGATCTCCTTCATCACTGAATACTGCAATATTGACTTTCACTGCTGACTGTAACAGATTTGCCATTGGATCATGAAAAACATGAAGATTTTCTATTGCCACCTCCTATTGAGGAAACAAGGTGTCCTTTTCTTGTGATGCTGATCTTTCTTCATAAGTAAGAGTAGCTCCATGGTCTTCCAACAATTCTGAACAAGTAGATGAGTTGATTTCCTCTTTAAAAAACATTTCAATACATGAGACATATGAAGAAGAATCTGAATGGAAATTTTGATTTCTCTGGTCTTCTACAGTCTGAATATATTTTTGATCATCTTGACATGATATGACATCCATATTCTCATTACATTCATCACATTCATCAATCATGAGAAAAGCAACTTCGAATGATTCTTGAAACCCAACACTAACATTTTTATCATCTACCATACATTCATCCAAAGAAAGCTTTTCACTTACTTGAACAAAGTTCTCATCTTGCTATCCATGAGCTGATTGGATTACCTCTTCATGAAGGCATTGTTCTGATGACATGAGAACATTTGGACCCAAAACTTTGTCTTCTTCTATGGACGAATCTGAAATGACACCTTTTCTTTCATAACTTTCAGCCATATGGAATTCTTCAACTTGCTGATCTATTAAGATGTTCACCGGATTGTCATCCTTTTCAAAAGAGGAAGAAGTTTCACCAACACTTTCTTGACCATGTGTGCGCTACAAATCTGCTTTAGCTTGAGCTGGAACATGACCTTGCAAGAGCTAATCTATCTCTTCTTCAGACAAAGGAGATAAGACCCTTTATTTCCTTTTGCTCAAACAGTGATTGTCTTCAATATTTTCAAGCGAAGGAGTATATAAATTTTCCTCATACTGCTGATCCATTTCATGTAATTCATGTTGACTGTCAAGATGCAAAATTCCTTCATTTTCCACCATACTACAATCTTGGTCATGATGCAAATTTTCATAATCGTCTTTATGCTGCTGGAAGGGAATTTCATACAAGGCTTCCATGATCCAATGATCCATAGAATTATCCTCCCCATAATATTTTTCAAGGCTCTCAATAAAACCATAAGCATGCTTGCAACACTCATGAACTAGATTCAATGATGGATAAGAGTCTTTATATCTTTCAATGAACAGGTCATGAAAATCCTTTAGACTGTAAATACAGCAGCGGGCAAATTTTCATACCAAGATTGGGCTTTACCTTCTAGAGTGGCCATGAATATCTTCATTAAGAAATCTTCAGGAAAATCAACCTTCAACTTGCGAATATGCATGTGAAATCGAACAAGATGTAAAGCAACATCCTTCTTACCATCATCTTTAAACATAGGCAGATTCTTTGACCAATCTACCTTCGGCATCTTATTTGGGAAGCCTGGGATGTGATCTCGGCTCATGGGAGCGTATCTTCTTGCAATCCGATCCATCTTGAAAAACATCTCAAAGCTACTGACCTCTCTGCAATGGAGTCACCATGAAGCACCCATTGCTAGTTTCTTCAGTGAATGGAGTCACCAGGTGAATGATTTCAGCCGTCTTCTGTTTGATCGTTGTCTACCATCAACCATCAAAGCTGAACTTGAGATATGTCCTCGGGCAAGACAATCTTCAAGCAAACCATTTTCATCCCCAATGGAGTCACCACTATGTTAGCACCTAAATCCACCTCAGGCTGAAAGAAGGCAAAATTCAGGGTAACCACAAACCACGCTCAGTCTGGTAGCTAGCCCTACCAGAATAGGAGAGGGCTCTCTCCGAGTCACACTCATTGAATAAGTAAATGAAATAGCCTGAGATGACTTATAATGAACTATTTGTCTTAGGGCTAGTAAGAGAAAAAGAAAATAAGGAGTGATTTTTATGAATGATTGTATTTCTGGGATGTTATGGGACCATTGGACCTCAATGAACAGAGAACTTAACATGAAGGCACAGATTATTTCATGAGGCAAGGTAGGCTGAAAGCATAGAAATTTAGTTTTAAAATATGGCTGAATGGAAAGATTGATTAAGAAGGTGAAAAGGGCATGTGTGACATGAATCATTTTCAACAGAAGAATGAACATTGTACATGAAATTTTCCCACAGGTAGAGCAACAGAATTGAATTCTACCTTATCTCACTCGAAAAATTTCACCAGAAATGGATACGAAATGAAACTATGGAACATAACAAAGAAATGGAGAGATTGATTAAGAAGATGAAAAGGGCATGGACAACATGAATCCTTTTGAACAGAAGAACGAAACACTGCACATGAAATTTTCCCACAGGTAGAGCAATAGAATTGAATTATACCTTATCTCACTCAAAAAATTTCACCAGAAATGAATATGAAATGAACTATGAAACATAACAAGATACATATGAAACATAAGAGGCACATTTTCTACACTCACAACCACATGAATATCATGAAGTAGAGCTGCTTCCTTTCATTAATTCTCTATAAAAATATACAATGCAGAAACAAAGTTTCTTTCCCACAGTCTCCCAGAAGTTACAAGCCAAACAACCAACTTGCTTTGCAAATGGTTTGCATACAATATATAGAATGTGCTATGAAGAGATAGAACGACCAACGGTCAGCAAATGAAGGTGGAGAGCCAACCATCAGCTGCAGGTGTAGCACCACAAACATGAAAAATGGCTTCGGTAACCCTTTGCCTTCCTTTTCCACTTGTATAACTGACCATATGGAGTGAAGATATTTATAAAACCATTGTGCTCCTCCTCCTGTGCGTCGTGCTCTTTTTCAGGTGTCTTTTGGAGGCCTTCCCGATGTCCAAATTGAGAGTAGAATAGCTTGTTGGAAATATTTTCCTGTATACTTTCCAACTCCACTGGAATTTTTTGGGTTGAAGTTCATTTTCCCTGTCAAAAATCAAATCTTCCAAGACTTGTCAAACTGTGTCAGATGAGGCTGCCTCAAGGCATAGTGCTGTTGCAGGTGACTTTTGAATGTTTTTCTCAACCCCAAATTGAGCTCAGGATAGCTCATTGGAGCGATATTTGTGTCTACATTCCAATATAACTAGAATTTTTCGATTTGCAGTTCATTTGCTCTGTCAAAAGGAAAATCTCCCAAGCCTGGACGAACTGTGCCAAATGAGGCTGCCTAAAGGTAGAGCGTTGTTACAGTCAACGTTTGAATGCCCTCCTCAACTCCAAATTGAGCTCAAGATAGCTCATTAGAAATCTCTTTGTCTCTTTGTAGCATTTAGATCATCAAGCAAGTCATTTAGCCAACCAAGCTATGAGAAAACTTGATTTTCCCGAGGTCGCTCCAGAGGTGCATAAATTCTCCCAAGGCAATTGTATTTTTGACATTTCTTCATAACCATAACACCTGTGTAAAACGTGAAGGAGGTTTTTCTTCCTCGTTTGGTTATGGACAAAGAACTCTCTCAGTTTTCCTAAATTCATCTTTGATTTCTTAGAAACATCATTTGAGTGAAACATATCCTGGTGTGTGGGACAAGGGATTTGCCGGAATGAAGCGGAATGAAGGGATAGGGAGCTTCTAAATTCTTGAGTAAATTTTGGGAAGTGTTGAGGGATGATAGGAAGTAGGGAAAGTGGAATCTCAAAAATTTAGTGCGAGGAAGGGGTCCAAAAAGGAAAAACACAGGCCCAACCATAGAAAATTGCCAGGTTGTAGCAAGGAACTAGGGTTTGTATGAAAATGAGGAATTTGGGGGATCTCAGTGATGGAAAGTATCTTATAAGGTATTTTATGGATAGGGGAAGGTGTATGAACATCAGGATACAAGTCTTTCCCATGATTTGACCATCCAAGAGAAATTAGCTTCAAAACCCTAGGAGAGGGAAATGAACCTTTCCTAGGCATAACTGAAACATGAACAAGGTGTGAAATGACCCAATGGAACTTGACATGATGATGAAAACCCTTTAAATGATGGTATACTCAGCTGAATAGTGACATAGAATTTCATTTGGACAACTTTGACAAGGGTAAAATCAAACCCCAGACCTAATGCCTAGTGACCAAATTTTACTTGAAGACTCACTGAAATGATAAAATTTGACCTTGACACCTTAAAATCACTTCATTAAGAGCATGTTTGATCACTAGAAGAAGGCTGCAAAGACTGACTCTAACACTATCTACCATCTGTCATGGATGACAGCCCCAAAAACCTCATGCATAAAGATGGTGGAAATTTTTAAAAAATTGTTATGGGGAGGAACCCAACAAGTAAAGAAGTGGGATTCAGTATCATGGCCCAACATAAATAAGACCAGGATGGAAGGATTTCTGGCTCTCCGGGACCCTTATACTTTGAATCATCTAATGGAAGCCAAACTATGGTGGCATTGGATATAAGGTAGACCCGACCTCTGGAAGCAAATCTGGACACAAAAATACAACATGCCAACTTGAACAGAAGATATCATTAGATATCGTGACCCATCTAAATTCTTAGAAATTTGGAATATGGAAGTCCAAAACAAATATCTCATACAATAAGACGTCTTTTAGGAGATCAAAAATGGGAAAATGGCCTTGTTTTAGCAAGACTCACAGTAGTAGTGAGATAAATTTCTTGTGAGATAGGACTTAAGTGATCTCTTTCTATACACAAATGGAAGGAACTTCCATACAATAGATTAGTATTGGAAAGAATAATTGTCTAGTGAAGAATGGAAGAAATGGAAGGAATGCATGGATTGGCCACAGGCACCTAAGTCGGAACAATGGAACCAGCTGGACTGGGAACTAGAATCCAGGAAGCTCTCTATCCTAAATGGACTAGACATCCTAAGATGGGGATATACTATGAAAGGAAATTGTATTATTAAGGAGGCATATGATCATAGGACATGTCACGAACATGGGCATCATAGTCTCATTTGGAAAGAGATTTGGAAAGGAGGTTGTTGGCCAAAGGTGGCCTACTTCTTATGGTTTTGTGGAAGGTTGACAACTCCTATACAGATTTGTCACCTCTAAAGAGATTGTGGATTCCTTGAAGCATCAAAAACTCCAATAGCAGGATGATAAAACTAGACCTCTCTATAGCCTACGACTAATTAAATTGGGATTTTCTCAACAATGTTGTCAAGTCCTTCGGATTTGATCAGAGATTAATTAATTGGATCTATGTTATGGTGTCCTCCCCTATTTACTCCATTATCCTTAATGGATCCCCCACCTGAACCTTTAACCCATCACATGGCCTCCGCCAAGGTGATTCCATCTCTCTGTTCCTCTTCAACATTTCTATGGAAGGTTTAGGCCATTCACCCACCAACAATTCATGGATGATATCAAGCTTTTATGTGCGAGAAGCTCTCCAAATAAAAGAGGTCCTCCTAGCCTTGATGGACGCATGGTAAATTAATATTTTTTTATTAAATTCTTCAATTCTATTATTATAATTAAATATATAATTTTTATCCATTTTTGAAAATATGTATCAATAATAAATGGTTACAAAATATAAATACCATAACATATAATATATAAAATAATTTTATTTAGTTTATATATTTAAAATTAAAAATGATCAATAGAAAATGATTTCAAATTAGAAAATACATAAAACATGATATTTAGAATATTTTTATAAACCTTAGAAAATAACAATAATACAAATATTCACTTTTTATTAATATTTTGACTATATAAATATATTTATAGTCATAATATTTTATAATATTAACAAATACGCTTTATGATAAACATATTCATTTTTACTTATCTATAAATTAAAATATAAATATTGTTCAATAATATTACAAATCTTTATAAAATTTAAGATTAGTTTACTATTCACAATAAATATATTTAATGGTGCATATTTCTACTTTCAATGAGTAGTTTGATATACTTGTCTTTAATAAATGTCACTCAACTAATCAATAATTGTTTAGCATTGTAATTCTTCACATATAAACATCATTTAAACTATTTTAACATCAACAATTTCTAAAAGTAGAGACAATCATTCCAATACTCAAGAGACCAATGCCCAAAATGAACTTCAGGGATAAACGCACTAGATACATAAAAGAAAAGAACTTCATAGAGGTATAATGAATAGCCTAAAGGATTTTTCACCTCTTTCATGTTCTCCCACCCATGCTTGAAAACCATTAATAGAATGTTAAAAGAAATAAGTAGTTTTAATTATATAATTTTATTGTCATACATCATTAATTTTATAAATTTAAATGTATTATCTATTTTATTTTTATTTTTTAAATAATTAAATTTAAGAAATGCTAAAATAATTTAAAAACAATAAATATAAACTAATTAAAATAGATAATAAGATAATTGTTTTATTGTACTTCTTAAAACAATGAAAAGTTTTATCATCATTTACTAGTCAAATCAATAGCCAGGACACTTATTATTGGCTACTATAAGTAAATGTATATCAAGTCATCACCATTATTCAAGTAAACCAATGCCACTTAGAATAAATTATTAGTGTTCCATAAAGGGGTAGGATTTAGCTCTTGCAGAAATGATTTTTATTTCAAAAAGTAAAAGTAATTTATATCCTCTTGAAATTGAACATTTTGATTTATAACAATTCTATTGTGAATTAATTTATAAAATAAAGGAATGAGTGAAGTGTGTCTAGTGAAAGGAGGAGAAAACATGAGAGAGATCCATTTTAAGTGGTATGGTTGGTGTTGACCCAAGATATTCAAACAAAGCATTGTTATGATAAGCCATCATATTAGACTAAGATATTAATAAACCATTGTATTAGACTATAGAAGCCATGGTATTAGACTAATTTATCCATTGTATTATATTGATGCATTATATAATAATGATTTATAATCATATTCTGATCTACCATCTCTCACGGATGACAGCCCCAAAAACCTCCTGCAAAAAGATGGTGGAAAATTTTAAAAAATTATTATAGGGAGGAACCCAACAAGTAACGAAGTGGGGTTTGGTATCATGGCCCAACATAAATAATACCAAGATGAAAGGAGGTATGCTCTCTGGGACCCTTATACTTTGAATCAAGTAATGGGGGCCAAACTATGGTGGCATTGGATATAAGGTAGACCCGACGTCTGGAAACAAATCTGGACACAAAAATACAACATGAAAACTTGAATAAAGGATATCATCAGATATGGTTACCCATCTAAATGCTTAGAAATTTGGAATATGGAAGTCCAAAACAAATATCTCATACAACAACATGTATTTTAGGAGATCAAAAATGGGAAAACAGCCTTGTTTTGGCAAGACTCACAGTAGTAGCAAGATAAATTTCTTAAGAGATAGGACTTAAGTGATCTCTTTCTATACACAAATGGAAGGAACTTCCATACGGTAGATCCATATTGGGAAGAATAATTGTCTAGTGAAGAATGGAGCAAATGGAAGGAACTCATGGATTCGACCCAAGAACCTAAGTCGGAACAATGGAACCAGCGGGACTGGGAACTAGAATCTAGGAAGCTCTCTATCCTAAATGGACTAGACATCTTAAGATGGGGATATACTATGAAAGGCACTTGTATTATTAAGGAGGCATGTGATCATAGGACATGTCACAAACAGGGGTGTTACAGTCTCATTTGGAAAAAGATTTGGAAAGGAGGTAGTTGGTCGAACGTGTGGTTTTGTGGAAGGTCGACAGATCCTATACGAATTTGTCACCTCTCACAAGGTTGTGCATTCCTTGAAGAATCACAAACTCCAATGGCATGATGATAAAACTAAACCTCTCTAAGGCCTATGACCAATTAAATTTGTATTATCTCAACAATGTTCTCAAGTCCTTCAGGTTTGATCAAAGATGAATTAATTGGATCTTCGTTATGGTGTCCTCTCCTGTTTACTCCATTCTCCTCAACAACTCCCCCACCTGAACCTTTGACCCATCATATGGCCTCTGCCAAGGTGATTCCATCTCTCTTTTCCTTTTGATGATTGTTGTAGAAGATTTAGGCCATTATCTAAAGGTGGAAGCTTGAACCTTTCAGCTCAAGGGCCTGAGGGTATGGGGAAATGACCTCCCTATCACCCACCAACAATTCGTGGATGATATCAAACTTTTCTGTCGGAAAATCTTGCCAAATAAAAGAGGTCCTCCTAGCCTTTATGGAAGCATGGTAAATGAATTTTTTTATTAAATTCTTCAATTCTATTATTATAATTAAATATATAATTTTATCCATTTTGAAAATATGTATCAATAATAAATGGTTACAAAATATAAATACCATAACGTATAATATTTAAAATACATTTATTTGGTTAATATATTTAAAAATAAAATGTATCAATAGAAAATGATTCTGAAATATAAAAAAACCATAAAACATGATATTTAGAGTATTTTTATAAACCATAGAAAATAACAATAATAAAAATATCCACTTTTTATTGATATTTTGATTATATAAAACATATTTATAGTCATAATATTTTATAATAGTAATAAATACGCTTTATGATAAACGTATTCATTTTTACTTATCAAAAAATTAAAATATAAATATTGGTCAATAATATTGTAAGTCTTTATGAAATTTAAGATTAGTTTATTACTCAAAATAGATATATTTCATGGTGCATATTTCCACATTCAATGAGTAGTTTGACATACTTGTTTTTTATAATTGTCACTCAACTAATCAATAATTGTTTAACATTGTCATTTTTCACATATAAACACCATTTAAACTATTTTAAAATAAAAAATTTATAAAAGTAGAGACAATAATTCGAATACTCAAGAGACCAATGCCTAGAATGAATTTCACAGATAAGCAAGTTAAATACAGAAAAGAAAAGAACTTCGTAGAGGTATAATGGATATCCTAATGGCTTTTCCACCTGTTTCACATTCTCCCACCCATGCTTGAAAACCATTAATAGAATGTTAAAAGAAATAAGTATATTTAATTATATAATTTTATTGTCATAATCATTAATTCTATAAATTTAAATGTATTATCTATTTTATTTAATTTATTTAAAAAAAAATAATTAATTTTAATAAATCCTAAAATAATTTAAAAACAATAAAGATAAATTAATTAAAGTAGAAAATTAGATAATTGTTTTATTGTATTTCTTAAAACAATGAAAAGTTTTATGATAATTTACTTGTCAACTCAATAGCAAGGACAATTATTATTGGCTACTATAAGTAAATGTATATCAAGTCATCACCATTATTCAAGTAAAACAATGCCACTTAGAATAACTTATTAGTTCTCCATAAAGGGGTAGAAATTACCTCTTGAAAAAATGATTTTTATTTCAAAAAATAAAAGTAATTTATATCCTCTTGAAATTAAACATTTTGATTTATAACAATTCTATTCTGAAATAATTTTTAAGATAAAGGAATAATTGAAGTGTCTCAAGTGAAAAGAAGAGAAAACATGAGAGAGATCCATTTTAAATGGTATGGTTGGTGTTGACCCAAGACATTCAAAACAAGCATTGTTATGATAAGCCATCATATTAGACTATGATATTAATAAACCATGGTATTAGACTATAGAAGCCATGGTATTAGACTAATTGGTCCATTGTATTATATAGATGCATTATATAATAATGATTTATAATCATATTCCGATCTACCATCTCTCATGGATGGCAACCCCAAAAACCTCCTGCACAAAGATGGTGGAAAATCTTAAAAAATTATTATGGGGAGGAACCCAACAAGTAAAGAAGTGGGATTTGGTGTCATGGCCCAACATAAATAAGACCAAGATGGAAGGAGGTCTAGGTCTCCAGGACCCTTATACTCTGAATTAAGTAATGGGAGCCAAACTATGGTGGCTTTGGATATAAGGCAGACGCAACCTCTGGAAACAAATCTGGACACAAAAATAAAACATTCCAACTCGAACAGAAGATATCATCAGATATCGTGGCCCATCTAAATGCTTAGAAATTTGGAATATGGAAGTACAAAACAAATATCTCATACAACAACATGTCTTTTAGGAGATCAAAAATGGGAAAACGACCTTGTTTTAGCAAGACTCACGACAGTAGTGAGATAAATATTTGGGAGATAGGATTAAGTGATCTCTTTCTATACGACCAATTAAATTGGGATTATCTCAACAATGTTCTCAAGTCCTTCAGGTTTGATCATAGATGAACTAATTGGATCTCTGTTATGGTGTCCTCCCCTTTGTACTCCATTCTCCTTAATGGCTCCCCCACCTAAAAGTTTGACCCATCACATGGCCTCTGCCAAGGTGATTCCATCTCTCTGTTCCTCTTCGTCATTGTTGCAGAAGGTTTAGGAAATTATCTAAAGATGGAAGCTCAAACCCTTCAACTCATGGGCCTGAGGCTATGGGGAAATTACCTCCCTATCACCCACCAACAATTCGAGGATGATATCAAGCTTTTCTGTGCGAAAGCTCACCAAATAAAAGAGGTTCTCCTAGCCTTTATGGATGCATGGTAAATTAATATTTTTTTAATAAGTTATTCAAATCTATTACTATAATTAAATATATAATTTTATCCATTTTGAAAATATGTATCAATAATAAATGGTTACAAAATATAAATGCCATAACATATAATATTTAAAATACTTTTATTTAGTTTATATATTTAAAAATAAAATGTATCAATAGAAAATGATTTCGGAATATAAAAGACCATAAAACATGATATTTAGAATATTTTTATAAACCTTAGAAAATAACAATAATAAAAATATCCACTTTTTATTAATATTTTGACTATATGAAACATATTTATAGTCATAATATTTTATATTATTAACAAATACGCTTTATGATAAACATATTCATTTTTACTTATCAATAAATTAAAATACAAATATTGTTCAATAATATTACAAGTCTTTCTAAAATTTAAGATTAGTTTGCTATTCAAAAAATATATATTTCATCGTGCATATTTCCACTTTCAATGAGTAGTTTGATATACTTGTTTTTTAAAATTGTCACTCAACTAATCAATAATTGTTTAGCATTGCAATTTTTCACATATAAACATCATTTAAACTATTTTAACATCAACAATTTCTAAAAGTAGATAAAATCATTCCAATACTCAAGAGACCAATGCCCAATTGAACTTCATCGATAAACAAACTAACTACAAAAAAGAAAATAACTTCATAGAGGTATAATGAATACCCTAAAGGCTTTTTCACCTGTTTCATTTTCTCCCACCCATGCTTGAAAACCATTAATAGAATGTTGAAAGAAATATGTAGATTTAATTATATAATTTTATTGTCATACATCATTAATTTTATAAATTTAAATGTATTATCTATTTTATTTAATTGATTTAAAAAATAATTACATTTAAGAAATGCTAAAATAATTTAAAAACAATAAATATAAACTAATTAAAATAGATAATAAGATAATTGTTTTATTGTGTTTCTTAAAACAATGAAAAGTTTTATCATAATTTACTCGTCAAATCAATAGCCAGAACAATTACTATTGGCTACTATAAGTAAATGTATATCAAGTCATCACCATTATTCAAGTAAAACAATGGCACTTAGAATAACGTATTACTACTCCATAAAGGGGTAGGATTTAGCTCTTCCAGAAATGATTTTTATTTCAAAAAATAAAAGTAAATTTATATCCTCTTGAAATTGAACATTTTGATTTATAACAATTCTATTGTGAAATAATTTATAAAATAAAGGGATAAGTGAAGTGTGTCTAGTGAAAATAGGAGAAAACATGAGAGAGATCCATTTTAAGTGGTATGGTTGGTGTTGACCCAAGATATTCAAACAAAGCATTGCTATGATAAGCCATCATATTAGACTATGATATTAATAAACCATGGTATTAGATTATAGAAGCCATGGTATTATGCTAATTTTGGTCGATTGTATTATATTGATGCATTGTGTAATAATGATTTATAATTGTATTCCCATCTACCAGATCTCATTGATGGCGGCCCCAGAAACCTCCTGCACAAAGATGGTGGAAAATTTTAAAAAATTATTATGGGGAAGAGCCCAACAAGTAAAGAAGTGGGATTTGGTATCATGGCCCAACATAACTAAGACCAATATGGAAGGAGTTCTCGGTCTCCGGGACCCTTATACTGTGAATCAAGTAATGGGAGCCAAACTATGGTGGCATTGGATATAAGGCAGACCTGACCTCTGGAAACAAATCTGGACACAAAAAGACAACATGCCAACTCAAAGAGAAGATATCAATAGATATCGTGACCCATATAAATTCTTAAAAAATTTTAAATGGAAGTCCAAAACAAATATATCATACAATGACATGTATTTTAGGGGATCAAAAATGGGAAAACGACCTTGTTTTGGCATGATTGACGGCAGTAGCGAGACAAATTTCTTGGGAGATAGGATTTAAGTGATCTCTTTCTATACACAAATGTGAGGAACTTCAATACGATAGATCAGTATTGGGAAGAATAATTGTCTAGTTAAGAATGGAGGAAATGGAAGGAATGCATGGATTGGCCCCAGGCACCTAAGTCGAAACAATGGAACCAGCTAGACTCGGAACTAGAATCCAAGAAGCTCTCTATCCAAAATGGACTAAACATCCTAAGATGGGGATATGCTACGAAAGGCACTTGTATTATTAAGGAGGCATATGATCATAAGACATGTCGCAAACATGGGCATCATAGTCTCATTTGGAAAATGATTTGGAAACGGGGTTGTTGGCTGAAGGTGTCCTACTTCTTATGGTTTTGTGGGAGGTCGAGAGATCACATGCGGATTTGTCACCTCTCAGGAGATTGTGCATTCCTTGAAGCATCACAAACTCTAATTGTATGATGATAAAACTAAACCACTCTAAAGCCTACAACCAATTAAATTGGGATTATCTCAACAATGTTATCAATTCCTTAGGGTTTGATTAGAGATGAATTAATTAGGTCTATGTTATAGTGTCCTCCTCAGTTTACTCGATTCTCCTTAATGGCTCCCCCACCCGAACTTTTAACCCATCACATGGCCTCCGCCAAGGTGATTCCATCTCTCTGTTCCTCTTCATCATTGTTGCGGAAGTTTTAGGCCCTTATCTAAAGACAGAAACTTGAACCTTTCAGTTGAGGGGCCTGAGACTATGGGGAAATGACCTCCCAATCACCCACCAACAATTCGTGGATGATATCAAGCTTTTATGTCCGAGAAGATCGCCAAATAAAAGTGGTCCTCCTAGCCTTTATGGATGCATGGTAAATTGATATTTTTTTATTAAATTCTTTAATTCTATTATTATAATTAAATATATCATTTTATCCATTTTGAAGATAGGCATCAATAATAAATGGTTACAAATATAAATACCCTAACATTATATATTGAAAATACATTTATTTAGTTTATATATTTAAAAATAAAATGTATCAGTAGAAAAATGATTTGAGACATAAAAATACAATCAAACGTGATATTTAGAATATTTTTATAAACCATAGAAAATAAGAATAATAGAAATATCCACTTTTATTAATATTTTGACTATATAAAACATATTATAATCTTAATATTTATAATATTAACAAATACGCTTTATGATAAACATATTCATTTTTACTTATCAATAAATTAAAATATAGATATTGTTCAATAATATTATAAGTCTTTATGAAGTTTAACAGTAGTTTATTGTTCACAATAAATATATTTCATGGTGCATACTTCCACTTTCAATGAGTAGTTTGACATACTTGTTTTTTAAATCTGTCACTCAACTAATCAATAATTGTTTACCATTGTAATTTTTCACATATAACATCATTTAAACTATTTTAACATCAACAATTTATAAAAGTAGACATAATCATTCCAATACTCAACAGACCAATGCCCAACATGAAGTTCATCGATAAACAAGCTAAATACAGAAAAGAAAAGGACTTCATAGAGGCATAATGAATATCCTAATGGCTTTTTCACCTGTTTCATGTTCTCCCACCCATGCTTGAAAACCATTAATAGAATGTTAAAAGAAATAAGTATATTTAATTATATAATTTTATTGTCATATCATTAATTTTATAAATTTGAATGTATTATCTATTTATTTAATTGATTTTAAAAAATAATTAAATTTAACAAATGCTAAAATAATTTAAAAACAATAAAGATAAATTAATTAAAATAGATAATAAGATAATTGTTTTATTGTATTCCTTAAAACAATGAAAAGTTTTATGATAATTTACTTGTCAAATCAATAGCGAGGACAGTTATTATTGGCTACTATAAGTAAATGTATATCAAGTCATCACCATTATTCAAGTAAAAAAATGCCACTTAGAATAGCTTATTAGTACTCCATAAAGGGGTAGGATTTAGCTCTTGCAAAAATGATTTTTATTTCAAAAAATAAAAGTAATTTATATCCTCTTGAAATTAAACATTTTGATCTATAACAATTCTACTGTCAAATAATTTATAATATAAAGGAATAATTGAAGTGTTTCAAGTGAAAAGAAGAGAAAACATGACAGAGATCCATTTTAAATGGTATGGTTGGTGTTGACCCAAGATATTCAAACCAAGCCTTGTTATGATAAGCCATCATATTAGACTATGATATTAATAAACCATGGTATTAGACTATAGAAGCCATGGTATTAAACTAATTGGTCCATTCTATTATATTGATGCATTATATAATAATGATTTATAATCATATTCTGATCTATTGTCTCTCATAGATGGTAGCCCCAAAAACCTCCTGCACAAAGATGGTGGAAAATTTTAAAAAATTATTATGGGGAGGAACCTAACAAGTAAAGAAGTGGGATTTGGTATCATGGCCCAACATAAATAATACCAAGATGGAAGGAGGTCCGGGTCTCCGAGACCCTTATACTTTGAGTCAAGTAATGGGAGCCAAACTATGGTGGCATTAGATATAAGGCAGACCCGACCTCTAGAAACAAGTCTGGACACAAAAATACAACATGCCAACTCAAACAGAAGATATCATCAGATATCGTGGCCCATATAAATTCTTAGAAATTTGGAATATGGAAGTACAAAACAAATATCTCATACAACAGCATGTCTTTGAGGAGATCAAAAATGGGAAAACGGCCTTGTTTTGGCAAGACTCACAGTAGTAGCGTGATAAATTTCTTCCGAGATAGGACTTAAGTGATCTCTTTCTATACAGAAATGGAAGGAACTTCCATAGGGTAGATCAGTATTGGAAAAATAATTGTCTAGTGAATAATGGAGGAAATGGGAGGAACACATGGATTGGACCCAGGCACCTGAGTCGGAACAATGGAACCAGCTAGACTGGGAACTAGAATCCAGGAAGCTCTTTATCCTAAATGGAGTAGACATCCTAAGATGGGGATATACTATGAAAGGCACTTGCATTATTATGGAGGCATGTGATCATAGTACATGTCGCAAACATGGGCATCACAGTCTCACTTGGAAAAAGATTTGGAAAGGAGGTTGTTGGCTGAACATGGCCTACTTCTTATCGTTTTGTGGAAGGTTGATAGATCCTATTTATATTTGTCACTTCTCAGGAGATTGTGCATTCCTTGAAGTACCACAAACTCCAACAACATGATGATAAAACTAAACCTCTCTAAAGCCACAACCAATTAAATTGGGATTATCTCAACAATTATCTAAAGTCCTTTGGTTTTGATCAAAGATGAATTAATTAGATCTCTGTTATGATGTCCTCCCATGTTTACTCCATTCTCCTTAATGGCTCCGCCTCCTGAACCATTAACCCATCATATGGCCTCCGCCAAGGTGATTCCATCTCTTCCTTCCTCTTCATCATTGCCGCAGAAGGTTTAGGCCATTATCTAAAGATGGAAGCTCGAACCTTTCAGCCCAGGGGCCTGGGGCTATGGGGAAATGACCTCCCTATCACCCACCGACAATTTGTGGACGATATCAAGCTTTTATGTGCGATAAGCTCACCAAATAAAAGAGGTCCTCCTAGCCTTTATGGATGCATGTTAAATTAATATTTTCTTATTAAATTCTTAAATTCTATTATTATAATTAAATATATAATTTTATCCAATTTGAAAATATGTATCAATAATAAATGGTTGCAAAATATAAATACCATAACATTTAATATTTAAAATACTTTTATCTAGTTTATTTATTTAAAATATAATGTATCAATAGAAATGATTTTGAAATATAAAAGGACCATAAACAATGATATCTAGAATTTTATTAAACCTTAAAAAATAACAATAAATATCCACTTTTTATTTATATTTTGACTATATAAAACATATTTATAGTCATAATTTTTATATATTAATGAATATGCTTTGATAAACATATTCATTTTTACTTATCAATAAATTAAAATATAAATATTGTTCAATAATATTATAAGTCTTTATAAAATTTAAGATTAGTTTATTATTCAAAATAAATATATTTCATGGTGCATATTTCCATTTTCAATGAGTAGTTTGATATACTTCTTTTTTAAAACTGTCTCTCAACTAATCAATAATTTTTTAGCATTGTAAATTTTCACATATAAACATCACTAAAACTATTTTAACATCAACAATTTCTAAAAGTAGAGACCATCATTCCAATACTCAAGAGACCAATGCCCAAAATGAACTTCATCAATAAACAAACTAAATGCGGAAAATAAAATAACTTAATAGAGGAATAATTAATACCCTAAACGTTTTTTCACCTGTTTCATGTTCTCCCACCCATATTGGAAAACCCTTAATAGAATGTTAAAAGAAATTAGATTTAATTATATAATTTTATTGTCATACATCATTGATTTTATAATCTTAAATGTATTATCTATTTTATTTAATTGATTTTAAAAAATAATTACATTTAAGAAATGCTAAAATAATTTAAAAATAATAAATCTAAACTAATTAAAATAGATAATAGAATAGTTGTTTTATTTTATTTCTTAAAACAATGAAACGTTTTATCATAATTTACTCATCAAATCAATAGCCAGTACAATTGTTATTGGCTAAAATATGTAAATGTATATCAATTCATCACCATTATTCAAGTAAAACAATGCCACTTAGAATAACTTATTAGTACTCCATAAAGGGGTAGGATTTAGCTCTTGCAAAAATGATTTTTATTTAACAAAAAAAAGTAATTTATATCCTCTTTAAATTGAACATTTTGATTTATAACAATTATATCGTGAAATAATTTATAAAATAAAGGAATAAGTGAAGTGTGTCTAGTGAAAATAGGAGAAAACATGAGAGAGATCCATTTTAAGTGGTATGGTTGGTGTTGACCCAAGATATTCAAACAAAGCATTGCTATGATAAGCCATCATATTAGACTATGATATTAATAAACCATGGTATTAGACTATAGAAGCCATGGTATTAGACTAATTGGTCCATTGTATTATATTGGTGCATTATATAATAATGATTTATAATCATATTCCTATCTACCAGCTCTCATGGTTGGCAGCCCTAAAAACCTCCTGCACAAAGATGGTGGAAAATTTTTAAAAAAAATTATGGGGAGGAGCCCAACAAGTAAAGAATTGGGATTTGGTATCATGGCCCAACATAACTAACAACAATATGGAAGGAGTTCTTAGTCTCCGGGACCCTTATACTCTGAATCAAGTAATGGGAGCCAAACTATGGTGTTGTTGGATATAAGGCAGACCTGACCTTTGGAAACAAATATGGACACAAAAATACAACATGCCAACTCGAACAGAATATATCATCAGATATTGTGACCCATATAAAGGCTTAGAAATTTGGAATATGGAATTCCAAAACAAATATCTCATACACCAACATGTCTTCTAGGAGATCAGAAATGGGAAAATGACCTTGTTTTGGCAAGACTCATGGCAGTAGTTAGATAAATTTCTTGGGGGATAGGACTTAAGTGATATCTTTCTATACACAAATGGACGGAACTTCCATATGGTAGATTAGTATTGGGAAGAATAACTGTCTAGTGAAGAATGGAGGAAATGGAAGGAATGCATGGATTGGCCCCGGGCCCTTGATTCGAAACAATGGAACTAGCTGGACTGGGAACTAGAATCCAAGAAACTCTCTATCCTAAATGGACCAGACATCCTAAGATGGGGATATACTATGAAATTCACTTGTATTATTAAGGAGGCATATGTTCATAGGACATGTTGCGAACAGGTGCATCACAGTCTCATTTGGAAAATGATTTTGAAAGGAGGTTGTTGGTTGAAGGTGGCCTACTTCTTATTGTTTTGTGGAAGATCGACAGATCCTATACAAATTTTTCACTTCTTAGGAGATTATGCATTCCTTGAAGCATCACAAACTCTAATGGCATGATGATAAAACTGGACCTCTCTAAAAGCTACGATCAATTAAATTGGGATTAACTCGACAATGTTCTCAAGTCCTTCGGGTTTAACCAGAGATGAATTAATTGGGTCTATGTTATGTTGTCCTTCCCAGTTTACTCCATTCTCCTTAATTGCTCCCCCATACGAATGTTTAACTCATCATATGGCCTCCTCCAAGGTGATTCCATCTCTCTGTTCCTCTTCATCATTGTTGCGGAAGGTTTAGGCCATTATCTAAGGATGGAAGCTCAAACCTTTCAGCTGAGGGGCCTAAGACTATGGGGAAATGACCTCCCTATCACCCACCAACAATTCGTGGATGATATCAAGCTTTTCTGTTCGAGAAGCTCGCCAAATAAAATAGGTCCTCATAGCGTTTATGGATACATGGTAAATTAATATTTTTTTATTAAATTCTTCAATTCTATTATTATAATTAAATGTATAATTTTATCCATTTTGAAGATATATATCAATACGAAATGGTTAGAAAATATAAATACCCTAACATATAATATTTAAAATACTTTTATTTAGTTTATATATTTAAAAATAAAATATATCAAAAGAAAATGATTTTGAGATATAAAAAAACCATCAAACATGATATTTAGATATTTTTATAAACCATTGAAAATAACAAATAATAAAAATATCCACTTTTTATTAATATTTTGACTATATAAAACGTATTTATAGTGATATAATATTTTATAATATTAATAAATACGCTTTATGATAAACATATTCATTTTTACTTATCAATAAATTAAAATATAAATATTGTTCAATAATATTATAAGTCTCTATGAAATTTAAGATTAGTTTATTATTCAAAATAAATATATTTCATGGTGCATATTTCCACTTTCAATGAGTAGTTTGACATACTTGTTTTTTAAAATTGTCACTTAACTAATCAATAATTGTTTACCATTGTAATTTTTCACATATAAGCATCATTTAAACTATTTTAACATCAACAATTTCTAAAAGTAGAGACAATCATTCCAATACTCAAGAGGCCAATGCCCAAAATGAAGTTCATTGATAAACAAGTTAAATATAGAAAAGAAAAGAACTTCATAGAGCTATAATGAATATCCTAAAGGCTTGGCTTTTTCATCTGTTTCATGTTCTCCCATCCATGCTTGAAAACCATTAATGGAATGTTAAAAGAAATAAGTATATTTAATTATATAATTTTATTGTCATATATCATTAATTTTATAAATTTAAATGTATTATCTATTTTATTTAGTTGATTTAAAAAATAATTAAATTTAAGAAAAGCTAAAATAATTTAAAAACAATAAAGATAAATTAATTAAAATAGATAGTAAGATAATTGTTTTATTGTATTTCCTAAAACAATGAAAAGTTTTATGATAATTTACTCATCAAATAAATAGTGAGGACAATTATTATTGGCTACTATAAGTAAATGTATATCATGCCATCACCATTAGTCAAGTAAAACAACGCTACTTAGAATAACTTATTTGTACTCCATAAAGGGGTAGGATTTAGTTCTTGCAAAAATGATTTTTATTTCAAAAAATAAAAGTAATCTATATCTTCTTGAAATTAAACATTTTGATTTATAACAATTCTATTGTGAAATAATTTATAAGATAAAGGAATAAGTGAAGTGTCACAAGTGAAAAGACGAGAAAACATGAGAGAGATCCATTTTAAATGGTATGGTTGGTGTTGACCCATATTCAAACCAAGCATTGTTATGATAAGCCATCATATTAGACTATGATATTAATAAACTATGGTATTAGACTATAGAAGCCATGGTATTGGACTAATTGGTCTATTGTATTATATTGATGCATTATATTATAACAATATAATAATGATTTATAATCATATTTAATTCATATCAAAGTATATAAAATAGCTATAGATTTCGATATTCTTATAGTTATTCCACTAACAAAGTAAATATTGAGATGCGTTGTCTAGGGTTTGGTACTATGCTTAACCTCCTCATAGCATAGCATAGCATTGTAGAGATGGAAGTGGAATCTTTCCCTCATATCATAGAAAAGATGGGCGTTGATTTGGAAGCTTTCAGGAAGTTGCAGACGGCAGATGGCTTCACTTCGATCCTTGCTATCAGTGCTGCCAATCCATACAATGTTGTGGATTAGAACACATATCCAAATTACTACTTTCAAATCCCTGGTAACGAGCATAACACAAAGCTCAAGGATAAGTTCAATTGAATATGTAAGTTTTAGTTTCTTCTTCATTTAGGTACGGTGCACTATTCATGAATCAATCATGCGAAGAAATTTTATTTTATTCCTGTTACAAAAACTAGAGGTGCTAGCTGAGCCACCACATAGATCTAAACCCATCTTGTCTCCATGGAATATTCCAGAAGTCTTAGGAGTATTCTATCTTCATCGCCTCCAGTGATACCTAAATTATCTTCATAAGATATACCCTCTTCTTCTTCAGAGGATCCCTCATTTTCTGTTGCTACTAAAGTGGGTCTATCTTCATTACTACTACTAGATGCATGACTATCTCTATATTGAACTGATTCACATGAGCATCTACATAATGAATGACCTATTTCTTTAGATTTATCTCAAAGTAATAGATTACCTCTTGAGGAACATGGCCTTTCATTTGATTCTTCATCATCATCAACTCGAGAGTGATGGGAAGAAAATTCCTTATTGGAAGAAGGATTTTCAATATTTTGAGCATCTTTCCTTTGAGATGCCTTTGTATTTTCCTTTATTCTTTTCTCATTATCAGTAGCCTTCATAGATTTAATTTCATTGCTTGAGAAAAAAGGTTCATCAGCGTCCTCAGTTGCTGCATAAATTTCTTCTCCATATAGACATTACAATTTATCTAAATTTCTTATCCATATAGACATTACAATTTATCTAGCATTTCCCTTCGTGACTCACAATGCCTCACTTTATTAGCATCTGGCTTAGATAACCCTTTCATGATGTTTTCCTTGGCTTATGTATTGAATTAATTCCTCTCTATATATATCACGGACAACTAAATGTATTCATTGATTACCATTAAATAAGCTTCATTCTAATCTTCCACGACTCATAGTCTGATCCATTTAAAAATGGAACTACTTCTACTGTTAGCCAAACTTGATTAACCATTGTTTCCATTTGATATACTTTCTAGCGATTAAGTTATCCGTGAAGGAACGTGGCTTTGATACCAATTGTTAGAAACAATGTTAATACTAGTGGGGGGTTGAATCAATATTAAGGTTAATTTAAAATTTTATGCCGATTTATCTTTACTCGTTGAAACTTGGCATCCATTATAAGAGAGCTACTATTAAAAACCATAATAATAACTATGTCGATAAATACAAGAATGCACATCAAAAGAAGGAAAGAAATGAGACACGAAGGTTTAACGTGGAAATCATTCCAGGAAAAAACCACCTAAGCTTGTTGTTGTTATTGTTGTAAAAATGAGAGCACCTACTCACTCACAAGAAGCGCCAACTTCCTTTGATTGCTTGCTAGTACCCACTAGCAGGAAGAACCGACTCCCTCCTTTTCCGCACGCCTAATCACCCTACCAGAACCACCCTCTAAAGAACCAAGTTCATGGATTTGTTGCAACAACCAACTTGCATCTCCTTAGATTTATGCAAGCACCAACTTGCAGGAGGCACCAACCCCAAGCCTTCTCAAACACCCACTAGAGATGGAAGCACTAACTTCCTATATGTAGGCCTCAAGCCACACTCAAAATAAAACTTGAGGCACACTGTAATTAGTAGCCTCTTTACCTATTTTCATCTATGTTTTCCTAAGCAACCTTTTGACCCATGAAGCACTTTGTCCTCTACAAAATTTGTAGCAACCCATTGTTCTGCTCTACAGTCTACACTAACACACAACACTCTCTGCACTTTTCCCACTCTACAACAACATACTCACTCAAGATCTCTACTCTCGACTTATTTTTATTAATATTTTGAGTATAAAAAAGATATTTATAATCATAATATTAATAAATAGGCTTTATCATAAACATATTCATTTTTTTAT